>JAHBCN010007729.1:0-42058 GCA_019359885.1 Listronotus oregonensis | reverse complement strand
TCCAATAAATACTGGGTAGCTAAATTTAGTTACTAATTTTATTTAAAATTCAATTAAAAATGGAAACATTTAAGAAAATATTTAAAAAATGACGTATATGTCAAACTTCATGGCTAATTAATGAAATGAATAATCATAGCGATATAGCATGATAGTGGTAATGATAAAGCTTATAATTTTTTGCATTTTGTGCTGTAACCATTAAAATCAGACATAGGGTATGCTACATAAAATATGATTAGAATTTTAAGGAGAATGCAAATCTCAATTAAAAAATAGGGGACTCATTTGAAATAAGATAGTAGGACCACGTCCAGACTTTCTGGAACTTCTTGTACATAAAGAAGTTTTTTTTTTATTTTATTTTAAATTACTAAAGTTTTGTACTGAACTTGTTTTTCCCAAACGTCAAATAAAATAGTTAATGGGGGCTACATTTATAACGGGACACCCTATACAAAAAGTAGTAATAAACGCTGGACAAAATATTGACTGTTTTTTGGCATTTCAAAAATGTATTGTTATATTTTTTTATTTGCTTTTAAAAATGGCAGATTTCTTATATAAATGTAATTAATCTGTTGTTACTAAAAATTATTACGAAATCCTTTTTATTTAAACGTATCAAAAACAAAACAAAAATGGAACGTTTTTAAAAATGAATCAATAAATAAGGTGCCCCATTAAAAAAATGGTGATTTTATGTTGTATTTCTTTTGTTTTAATTCCAGTCATTTTTCTTAGTGTTCTTCAGAATTTACGAGGGGAAAAAATGGCGGGAAAACGGCCTATTTTTTCCTTTCCCCTTTTTAAATAAATTAAAAAAAAAAAGCCCTTTAAAAAAGAATCCCACCCCCGAAAATCATTATACTGGGTTGGGAAACAAGTTTTCCTGAAAAAAAATAGCCGTTTAATTTTAAAAATAACAAGGTAATTTATAGCCAAAAGCAACAAAATCTGTGAACAGCACAAATTTAATGTCATAAAAAAAATTTCCCCATTTTTTTATTAATATAGCAGTAATTTCGATTTTTCGAATCGGCGACAACAAAACCCTTATTTTAGAACAAATGAAAATTTCCCAGTTTTTTTTTTAATAAGTTTTCAAATTTACCCCGTTTGATAGAACCTTTTATCCATTCTCTTCATAATTTTCCCCCAAAAAGTAAATAGCCACACAATGTATTTTAAACACCCTATAAAAAAGTCGTTTCAAAAGCCTTAATCAAATTAAAAGGTTGATCAATCTTAAAAAAAAAAAGGGCTAAATTACAAGTTGGATAGCCAAGAGGGTATTAAGGTCCCCGAGAGCGCTATTTTTTGCCCCATTGTGTCCCTAGGTTTTAAAATAACACGCACGCACACTCCATATCACAATGAAAAGCGTGAAGGACTTATACACTGAGATTTCCCGCTCAAACTTTCATTTGATGTCGGCTGTCGGTCTAGTGTGGTGGGATTTGGGGTAATTTTTCTCTGTAACACCGTTCACACGCCAACTTTCAGTTTTGATGTTTGTTTTCTTAGTGGTTATCGTATGATTAATTAACTGTAAGTTTTTTAATAGAGTGTTATAAAAATGTTTGGGTGGTCATTTCTTAAAGTAAATACAGTTTTTTTAATTTGGTTTTTGAGAAATAACATCCTGTTATACCTAAAGGTTTTTTTTAAGTAATTTGTTTTGTTGTTGTGACAGATGCCTGTTTATTTGCATATATTATGCACATTACAACATCTTAACAATGTATCATTTTAAGAAATTATTATTATTATAATATTTTTTTAAGCTTGGTTAAATGTTTTATTGAAAAATGCAGTATGTTATTTTTATAACAGAATGACAACCCTATTAAACCAAATTCTAAACTAAACATTTTTTTAAAATTGTTTTTAAAAAAGAGGCTGCAAAAAAGAGGTTTCTTATCCTGTTTTTCAAACACCTGTAACTTCGACTAAATTTTATAAACTGCCACATATACTGCTTAATTTTTTTTTCTGGTCATGAACTTGTGCAAAAAGCAATATTTATTGTTCTAGAAGATATACATCCGCTTAAATAAAGGGTTAATTGCTCCCTGATATTTGCAGCATTTCTTAAAATTCTTCATTTTTCTGAAGATTTTTAGCTATTTGCTAAAGACTAAAGAGTGGTTGAACAAAAATTACTATTACGGATTCAAATTCCAGGCAAAAATACGTTGGAAACCATGTGTCGTATTTGCGGACCCGTCACTTTTTGAAATTCTTCATTTTTTTGAAGATTTTTAGCAATTCGCTGAAGACAAAGGGTGGTGGAGCAAAACTGTACAACGGACAATAAAGCTAGATTTAGTGCTCGATCGACGGTCAGAGCTGACATTTGTCAAACGTAACTATATAAATGACAATGTATAATTAACTACAGAACAGACCACGTAGCAGTCTATTAGCCCTAAACTGTTGTTGATACAGACCGTTTGACGACTATTCAGCTCATGTAGTTCAACCGTTTAAGCTTATTTTTTTGTAAATGCTCATTTTGAATTTACCTATCGATCCCTCCTTTTTCAATTTTTAATTTGGGTTTTTATTTACCGAAAATTTGTCTCCAAACTTTGATTTTTATGATTCTAGAATTTTTTTCAAAGCTGACACTTTCCGGGAAAATATTTGTCAATTATTTATTGATTAATTCTAGTTATGTCAAAAATGATGGCTTTTACAGATGATTTTTTACACAAAAAGTATTCAGGGCCATTCAGGAATATGAGTGAATTTTTTCAGAATTTTTGCATAAGTTTTGAAATTTTTCTATTCGGCCATTTTTCAGAGGTTCGAAAATGTGTCCAAAAATTGGGAAAGTATAATCCGTATTCCTTGAATGATTCTAAACAATTTTTATTGAATTAAATTTTTCCTGCACCTTTTATGGGTTAAAGTTCCTTTTGCGTGAAAAAAAAACAACATTATGGCCGTTTGTGGGAATAATAAAAATATTATGCCCACTT
The DNA here is from genome assembly GCA_019359885.1 of Listronotus oregonensis. Taxonomy (NCBI): domain Eukaryota; kingdom Metazoa; phylum Arthropoda; class Insecta; order Coleoptera; family Curculionidae; genus Listronotus; species Listronotus oregonensis. Next base: position 39,071 of record JAHBCN010007729.1, on the reverse strand, counting down.
ATTTTCACACAGTCTCGTGGGGCTTATTAAGGAAAAATATTGAACAAAAAAATGTATTCCAAAACCTAATCTTGCCCCATATGATCATTTTTGCGCCAAAAAATTCGTTTTTTCATAAAAATCAAAGTTTGGAGACAAATTTCCGGAAAATAAAAACCCAAATTAAAAATCAAAAAAGAGGCATCGATAGGCAAATTCAAGACGAGAATCTTAAAAAAAATGAGCCTAAACGGTTGAACTAAATGAGCTGTACAGTAATTTGGATGGCACAGTGTCGCTTTGTCCCACTATGCGTCGGTCTAGCACTAATTGTAAGTCTAGCCTAAATCTTGCTTTTTTTACAAGTTTTTGATCAGGAAAATTTTTTAAGCATCTCTACGTTGGATTCTATTAATTCCAGACGACGAACAGGCTAATTTTGCAGTGGCTTTTTAAACTAAATTTAAGTATAAATAACTTTTTTTGAAGTAATTCTTCTATACAGGGAAAATATATGAACAAAATTTTATGACGGACTCTAGACATCAGAATGGTTCGATTTAAGCCAACTTAATTGTATTTGAAATTTTTTCGGTTGACCGGTATATTTAATTAAATTAATTTTAAGAAATCTTGTTTTTTCTCAAATTTTCGAAAAAGGGCCAGTTGAATAATGTTTGTCAATATCACAAAATATTTAAACTGCATTTTTTAAAAAAGTACTCGTCGGTCAGAGGTCGCCTCTGACCGACGAGTAGTGTTTTTAAAATCGCAGTTTAAATATTCAGTAATGTTTTGTACGATTTATAAACTTTTAAATTTTATTCTACAACGAGCATATCTTCGATTTCCATATAAATTGGGAAAAAAACTTAAATGACGGCTTTGGACATTGCTCTGAACGCTCGATCTCGCTCTTGGAGCAGAGTAGTGGGGCGTCAAAGCAAGCCAGGAAAAACGTAAAAAATTGATCGGCTGGCGCTGTACATTTTTTCTAGCTTGCTTTGATCCTCACTACTCTGCTCTGAGCAAGATCGCGCGTTCAGAGCAATGTTTGTACCCGTCTTTTAAGCTTTTTGCCAAAATTATATGGAAATCGAAGATATGAAAACTTTACATACTGCAATTTAATAGTCTAAGAACCTAATTAGGCGCGACCTTCACCTATCTGCTAACCGGATGAAAATTATTTTTTATCACATTTAGTATTGCGAATAGGTTGCCTAAGAAATTATGGCTAAGTCTAGTGATCGAAATCTTTCGGAAATATATTAGTAAACTTTAAAAATATGTGAAAGTAATGAAAATATAACAATAAAAACTACAAAACTCAAAAAACTAAACATTTAATAAAACATTATCATTGGTAAGACCATAACATATTTACATATTTTTTAAGGAATTTTGAAGGTTAAAGAAAGAACACAGCAATGGCCCTGTTATCAAAAAATGTCCAGCATACTGTCATTAAGGTACTCTTATGCTTCTGCGCATTAACAAAATTACACGAACTTTTGTAGAAAAATAAGTGGATGCCATAAATGTAGGTAGGCAACATATTATACTTGAGACCAGAGTCGGACTCCCGTTTTCGTGTGCGATGGCGCGGCGCGTATGAAACCATTGGTATGCAATGCCGATTGATCGGACCAATCGTACTGCTTTGCCCGCGCTGTGCCGTGGTCTTATCAACCCTTGCACGCGAATTATATGTTTCGTTGTCGTTCGGAGTCGTTTAACCATGTTGGCGTTACTTTTGAGAATAACCTTAAGCTTGGATTCCTTTCTCAAGCCAGAAAGTATTTCACTCCTTCTAATCTGTATACTCTGTATGTATTCTAAATCAGACCATCTTTAGAATATCGGTCATTAAATATGATAATTAAATTAAACTCATTTCCACCATCTTGCCCTTCTTTTATCACAAAATTGGTGATAAGTACACTAAACTATCATACAGTGTTTGAAATTTATCAAAAATATTTGTTATCATTTATTTTATAAAGATTTTTGGTAAAAATACTAAACTTCCAGAAATATCAACTATTTAAACAGAATGCTGTGAAGTGGCGCCATCTGTTCTTTTCATACCAAAGCAAATAATATACATATTATATATTTATACATGGTTACAAAGAATTATAAGTTCGGACCTGACCGTACTATTCTTTACGCAAACTCCGCAGGGTATTTTCCCCTATACTCGCTTGCCATTTTTGCCCTGCAAGCGTGGAAAAAATTGTTCTACAGCACTGGGTTTCCATAAACCTTTAAACTGCCTTGATTTTTTAGGCAACCTTTTCGCAATACATTTGTTTACATACTATATTTGATAAATAGTTATTTTCCTAACAAGTGCGCCAAGTGATACTTTTCCGCAAGCGTTGGGAACAAAATTTTTCCTACGAGCGTCAGATAATACCAATATTAAAGCAATGATTATTTTTTAAATTATGTTTAATCTGAAAGAACTACTACAACATATTTATAAATGGGAATTATTTGTTGATAACATTTACAACAAAAAACAGTTATTAGCATATTGTAAATTAATTGCAGAACCTGTAATTTCATTTAGCGGGTGGCTTATGGAAACGCTTATTGTACGGCTTGATGAAGGTTGACTTAGCTCAGGAGGGGAGTTGTTCATGGTCAATATTTTATTCGACACATCCTTTTTCTGATTTGTGGATTCATCAATGTAGCTCTCAGCCACAGCCGTTGATTTCCAGCCCCCAAGTCGCTTGACATTGGTAATTCCTTCTCCAGAATCTGCTAACATAGTCACAGAGGATCGACGAAAACTATGTCCAGTGTACTCTTCTGGATTTTTTAATTTTAGGTATGCAGCAATTTCTGAAGGCATTTTACCTATTGAATTTATTCCCACACATTGCGTACTGCATGCTCCTTGTTTATACTGGACAAAAAAACGTCTGTGTGGGGTATGTGGTTTTCGCAAATTAGCATATTTACGGTACAATTGCAGATAAAGTCCGTTATTTGTTTCATCGGACACTACAAAGATTCTGGAAGTGTTATTTTTACTGTCAGGAATTTTCACCACTATCAAATTTTCATTATCCTGTATGTCATCAATCATTATTTTTGTAAGTTCATCCCTCCTACAAGCACCGGCTAATCCAAAAATTGTAGCAACTTTTATTAGAAGGTAAATATTATCAGGTGCTTATTTCATGAATCTTGAAACTTCTTCTTTGCTGAAAGTTTTTGATTTTTTTGGCCGGTATCCCACGTTTTGGTGTTTAAGTAGTGATGTTAGCTTGAAATATGAACTTAAATCAAGGTTCTTTTTCACATTGAGGACACATTTTAACATAGAGTACTTACTCCATAAAGTATTAGGTTTATATGTTTTTTGCAAATCCGCAAAATAGGCCAAGAACACTTCTTCTTTAATACTTTTTGTCCCTTTGCTGGAGCACCAGTTTTGGAAATGACTATATTGATTCTCATATTTTTCACGAGCTTTTGCTGGTAATAAATTCAAACTTACGGTATTTGCTGCATCCAGGATAGAATCTGGTAGCTCCTCATCGGAACTACTGGTTTTAAATAATTATTTTTGTCGGATTTTTATTTAATTAAAAAAAGATACTATGACGCCTTTTCATTAAAAAAGCTTGTTTGTATTGAAATTCATTTGTGCAATTGCTTGTTCATATGGAAACGAAGAAAAAATCTGACATGTGTTAAAATCACCAAGATTACATATTGTTGCTTGACTTGTCATAATCATTTATTATTATTATACAGGGTAATTAAAAAAATGTTTTTTTTGTGTTTTAGTTGAAAAATTGAAAATTACGAAGTAACAAACAAAAAAGAGAATAAACTAAAACTTGCAATGGCTTCGTATATTGCATGAAATAGCCTACAATTACTAAAATACATATAAATCTTGCTTACCTGTAAGATTTTAGAGTAGTTTTACTTTTCCGCAAGGCGTGCAGAAAAGTTCACTTTTCCGCACGCCGTGCGGAAAAGTGCAACTTTGCGCACTCAAATACGTGCGGAAAAGTGGACTTTTCCGCACGCTCGTAGGAAAAAATAGTTTTTATTCGGTTGGCAGATGGATGAAGGTCGCCTCTGATTCTCATCCCCTAGTCCTTTTTACTATTGTTACGGTATTTAAACAAAGCACAAGTAACCAATAAGTTGACAGCACTGACGTTTGTTGTGTTGTTTAAAATCGCTTAAACTCGCATTTATATCTATAATATTTCTTCTACGTGAACTAACTTCCCCCAATTTTTGGTTGGACTTCCAGAGGGCCAAATCTTCTTTAGTAATACTATGCATGAAACCTATGGACCAATCTAAAGACATATTAGGCTTAAGTGAGAGTTTCAAAATCGACCTCGATCAAGTGCCGTTTTTAGGCAAAGGCAATGAAAAGAAAAAGGTCGCCCGAAGAAGGTGGGCTATCTTGGCCAAAGCGTTGAAGGTATTTTTGATTGTTAGGACAGTTATTTGTTTATTTCAGTTTGTTTGAATACTTATAATAGTTGTATTTTTTTGTTCTCGCATGGTTTTTAAATAGCATATGCTGCTTATTTTATTTTTTTTTGTAAAACTGTTGTTTATTAGATGCAGTAGTAATCACGAATTAATGTAGAATCATCATCAAGATTGAAGTGGCATGTAAAGGTTTTACTCGTATTTAAAAAAATGTTTAATAGTCTTCTTGTTTATTTTTTTTTAAAGAGTCTAAAAGAACACTTAATAAAATGATTTAAATGGAAACAAGAGAGATACGACAATCAATGATTTGAACAGATTCAAAAGAAATATGACATAAAATTAACATTTTCTTAATGGTATACCTTATTTTTGGTTCATTTTTAAAGACCTTTTACTTTTCGGTATATTTTTATAAAAAGCAATTCGTATTAACTTTTAATTACTACAAAATTAATTTAATTAATTGTTTTACTTTTACCAAAGATAATACCACTACGGATAGATGGTTCATTTAAATGGGGCGTTTTAAATCAGTTCGGAGATATCAATGCTTCCGTAAATGCGAATAAAAGTAAGTCGGTAACCCCTGCCCCAGTGAAACGAGGTACGAAACCATGTGCGACATTGCCAATGTCTGTCGCTTGTACCTTATTCGGAACACGAAGTAGCGAAAGCGGGCGGCTAAACGGATTGTGTATTTTCTAGTCGCGTTTCATCACGCCAATAGTAAAGGCCTGCCGGCAACACTGTTTAACTTTCGTTTAAGGATAGCGCGAAAATCTCTCGATGGACATCGGCTCGCGTTAGCCAAAGTCCATTAGGGGTATCAAAAATATAGCTTTGAATGGTTCATCTTATCCGTAGTAGTATTATCTTTCCTTTTACCAATATTTATTTAACGTAGTAATTATGCTAGACTGACAGAATATTGATTTTATGTGTGTTGGCATTTTAGATAATTATTTTTACCGAGGAAAGCTCAAATATGGCCCTGATCAGTCTTCGTTGAATGACTCTACTAAATTTCTCAGAAAGTCATACCCGCCTAAATTGTGAAAGTCTACAAAATTGAGTATTAAGCAATCATTTTTTATGTGTTTTTTAAATTTTGGTAAAAACATGTACGTTTAAAACTCTTTTAACGATCTGTGCCCTTTGTTAGCAAATATAAAAAAAGTATTTTATCATTTAAAGAAGTAATTTTTGTTGCTAGTGCTTAGAAAAAGCTGGGCTGCCTGTTTTCACTAGATTTAATAATGTCCTTTCTCTAACATATGTGAAATTTCCTTTCTTAAAACCCGTTTGCCTCCGAAAGTCTGTAACTCAAAAAACATCACTTAGACAAAATAAATACCGATTAAAAGTCATGAATTTTATTTGAACGCAGACCTATACTGTACATATGACTGAATTCGGGAACATATTTTTTGCATATACAGAATGGTCCAAAAAAGTATGACGACATAAAATTGTTTTTTAATCGTATACCCTGTATTTTTTGCATGTTTTATTTTTTTTTTCTTTGTTCTTTTTTAGTTCCCAAAATGTATTTAATTATTTTAGTAGTTGACGAGCAATATATTAAACAATAAAAAATCGTTTTGCACGTCTAAAAAAAGTTATTACAAAACGGTCTTAGATCTGTTTTGTCCCCCCTTATTGTCTAAAGTTTAATACAATAGGTCTAGCGATACTTTGACATTAAAAAGTGTTTTCTTTTTTTCTACAGGGTGTCCAAAATTTTCTTTTAAAAATGACAACTTTCAAATAAGTTTTTCTTGAGATTTTTAAATAAATTACCCTGTATATTATTTTACTGTTTAAATCTGAATTTAAGTACAGCTTAATTAGTTTCTTTCAAGTGTATTGAAATTATGGATCGTTATCAAGATATTTACCAAAAACTACAAAAATCCCCATTTCCTTATTAAAGTATTAAATAAAAATTAAAAATGAAAAAAACAATGTTTATTCACAAATAATTTTGATATTACGTTTATGAAATGCATAAGTAACATTATATACTTTAGCAAAAAATATTTTATTTTAAAAATTAATTTTTTTAAGAAGAAGCTCATTGACATGATTTTTTTTATTGGGAAATATTTAAAAAATCTTTTCTAGCAATTACAAAATGTATGTGGCTTCAGTTTCCGAAAGGCGCCATCCAGAATCAATAAGGTTTAGCAGACAGCTCGAGCGTTTTCTTGAAACAGGAAGCGTGGGTTACAAAAAGGAAAAAAGTATTAAAACGATTATAACTGCGGAAAATCAATTAGCAGTTTTGTTGACAGTTACAGAAAATTTAAACATTAGTCAGGCACTTGTGTAAAAGAGTTGGAATTAGTGAAAGGTCAGTTCAGATAATGTAAAAAATAAATAATTTTCATGCATATCAACATTCAACTGTACCAGGCTCTGAGTGAAAATGACTTTCACTGTAGATTTGGGTTTTATGAGTGGAATCGGTTTCGCCTTTAAGAAGATCTATAATTTTTTGTGAAAGTCTTATTTTCTGATAAGGCCACATTTCACAACAATGGATTGCGTAAAGGAAGACACTAAATAAAACCCCTTTTAACCAATTTCATTAACGCTACGGAAAATCCCTAAGAATCATAAATTTCGGAACAATTTATGTACATTTGTTAATAAACTTATTTCCAATGGCCCTTTTTATACAGATCTAAATGCCCATTTGTAAAGCTTTTTGCTAAGATATGTAATAAGTCCTTATTTATTAAAACTTCAATAAAGTGGGCAACGTTTTGCACAATTACACAAATGCTTAGATGTGAAAGATTATCAAGAATAAGATGCTTTAAACCTGAAAACATTTAAACTCGGATTTAATTATTTAAAATTATTTGTTTAATAAGACATAATTTTCACATAACTTTTATTTATAATACCAATAAATGGGCATATTTATTGACAAATATTTTATAACGGTAAAATTTATATACTTAAAAGCTCAGGGATAAAGGGACAGATTTAAAACGATTTATTTAAATAAACTTTGACATTATTAAATAGGGACATTTTACTTGTTTTATATTGAAGTTTAAACACTACTAAAGCAAAAATCTAAAACTTTTTAAAATTTTGCAAGGCTGAAAAGGATATGCTTTTAATTTTACTTAACACTAAAAGCAATTAAGTACAATTTGAATTACAAGAACATGAAAAATATCTTAAATATTCCAAAAATAGAGGGTGTGTTAAAAAAATAATTTTGTGTAAAATCCTGACAATTTTTAATTAAGGTTTTCAAAAAATCCCTATTGAAGTCACAAAATTATCAATTAACAAACATTCTTCCCTTTAGACGCGATTTTTAATTTCACGATTTTGTGCAATTTTTATTATAAAAACAAGTGTTTTTTGTTATTTTTTTGGTTAAACGATAGCAAAGTCTATCAAATTTGTCTATTTATATATTCCAGAATCGATGAACGATTATATCATGTAAATACTGTATTATTCCGAAATTTTTATCTTAGTTGTAGGATGCTGTAAATCTTTTGAAATTTCCCAACATAATATTTTTAATAAAGATTACGGCTATGATCCGCTTTATGTGTGCAGATCAATTATTATAGACAGGGACATGTTCAGTAAACACTGCAGGGCATAATTACTTGGATTCTAAGGTCATTTTTTTAATCTCACACCTTATTTTTTTAAAGAAATTTAAGCAAAACATCGAAAAACACATTGACGCAGTTTAAACCCAAGAGAAATAATTCCTGAGGCCACTTCATGTAAGATACCCGTATATTCCAACGCAGCATTAAGATTCAAAACACATATCAAGCAAAAATGCCCTTCTCGTAGTTTGATATGTTTATTTTAACATAATTAATTTAATCTAGTAATGCCTACCAAGTTGATTGACATTTTGATTTAGATTTAATTGCCTATACCAAACTTTCATCTGGTGTTACCATGATATGTGTAAACAGTTTGACATATTATCATTATATATTTTTTACAGCTTTGTCCAGCTCAACTAGCAACAAAATTTTGTGGATTTTCAAATGTTTGTGTAAAATATTTTTGATATTCTACGGAAAAAAGATACAAGATGGCTATTTCACAATTGTTTTTTAAATATTAGGAAATTCCCAATAATATGGTCCTTTGAGTCCTTGTTGGGGAGGGCTTCGTACATGCCCCGTTTTAATAATTAAATTGTTGTAGACTATGTAGTTTACACGTTCATTTAAAATCATTATTTTCTCAGATATATGTTTATATATGTTTATTGAGCCAGCCTTATCAGTTTTGGTTGGATGTATTAGGTGGCAGGCATGTTTTTGCTGGAAACACTTCGTAAAGATGTATATAAGAAGTATCGAGATATGGTCCATCTCAGAAAGATCCGGAACATTTGTCAAATAAAAAAAAACAGTCTTTTTCCTATTTCAGTCTCTTATAACTTTGTACGCATTGGTCGCAAGGAAAAGTTGTAGGTTTAAAGTGAGTGGGTATAACACCCTTCCCAGAAAAAATTGTAGTGGGAAAAGATGCTTTATTAAATTGCCTACAAGGTAGGAAATCTCCCATATTGAAATAATCTCAACATACTTTTCCTCCTTTTCGTGCTCATATGTTTTGTATTTGGAAATTTTGTTTTTTTTCTTGTAAGTTTAAAGGTCAAACCAATAACATAAATCAAACCATCAGGAAAATTTAATCAAAATAGGGAAACAAAAATAGCTCAAAAAATATATCTTTACATTACAGACCGTACATAAAAAGAGATTGAACTGACAAGGTCTAATGTATATTGTTTGGTGTCACGCAAATTTGGGGTAGTGTTTTGAAGTTTATGATAATGAGATTTTCCGATGTTGCCTAACAAAGTACCGATGAACTTTGATTTGTTTACATCAGTGACTAAGTTCAAATATTACATTTTTTTGCTTCGATTGCTTTAAACGTTCCTTTATTTTATTCAGAGCAAAAACAGAAAAACCATACGCGTTTCTTTATTTAATTTCATATCGTTTTTAGCAAATCTGTTTGCTCAAAACAAACCGTTATTTGTCAATTAAAAATGCAACATTTTTAGAGCCACTATTACAATATCTTGTCACTCTATGGTTTAATTAAACCAATGTGTCTTAAAAACCAGAGTTTTGTTATTATTGATAGGAAATGTCATTGAATGACATCGGTAATATCTTATTTTTCGTTATTAATCAATTATTAATTACTTGTGTTATCCTTGAACTTCTGAGATTAGACCCCGCATGGAACATATTTTTTATTACTTTATTTTGTATTTTTTTGTCTTAAAAAATTATTTTAAAAAAAGCTTAAAATGTGATAAAGCTTATAACATCTAAGTTTTAAGGAAAACCTTAGCTATGACGAAAATGACTTCAATAATATTTTATTAATAGAGGGTTTCGAAAAATGCGCGATCAAATTTTGGGAGGTGATTTCTTATCGAAAAATATAAAAAATATCTATAAATATGGGTCCGAAAATGCATAGTTTCTAAGGTATAGTCTGTCTCAAAGTATATCGTTATGGCTTTTGACGGACCATACCCCAATAAACCTTTAACGATTTTATTACCTATTGTTATTGGGTAAACCTATTTGTTCATAAGGACAGAGGTGAACAAGGTATTTCTTGAGTATTAACCATTAGGCATATAAATATTTTGGCTAATATTTTAGTGGCAGTGTTGAATAACCGTTTACTGTGCGTTTCGAAAAAGTTGTTTTACGAGAATATAACTATGGGCGTCGAAATCATTTGTCATTAGATGCAAACAGGTTGTGAAAAATGTGTATGAATACTTTAATCAGTATAATAAACCGAAAAAGACTTTAAAAGACAACCTGTCTATTAATAATTCACAATATCATGATACAGTGATATTATTAATTAGTTCAAGAATTAAAAATAAGGTTAAAAAACGATCATATTTTCAATTCTCGACCGTATAACAATGGTTCGATACAGACACTATCCAAGAGGATAGGTTGATTCCAGTCTTTAAACTGGAGTTTTTTCTCCCTTTGAAAAGTAAAAAAGGCCTAAAGAAGAAAAAAAAAAAAAATTTTTTTCCCCCCCAAATTTGGAAAAGGGAAAAAAAAAAAAAAAAGAAAAAAAAAAGGTTTTTGACAAACGATTGGGAAATTTTTAATTACCCTTAAAAATTAAAATAAGGGTTAGAAAACAGATCCATAATTTACCCTGATGAAAATTTCGATACCACCACAGTATCCAAAGGATAGGTTGATTCCAGTCAAACCTGTCAGATGAAAGCACCTTCAAATAAAGGAAAACGCATTACCATAATACGGCTGGTTCAAAAGACGGATTTGTCCCAAACTGCTTCTGTTGCTGCAAAGAATATTAAGGATTCTAGCTTGGATTATCATGAGGATACAAATGCAGAACTTTTTAAAAACTGGTTTCAAAGTTATCTTTTAAAAAATATTCCAAACAACAGTGTTATTGTCATGGATAACGCAAGCTACCACAGCCGTCTGCTACACAAAGCACCAGCTTCATCAAGTTCAAAAACTGAAATCCAGAAATATTTGTTAGAAAATGATATTCATTTTGAATTTAGTTACAAAAAACGCATCTTTCTAGTCCTAAATTCATATGCAATTAAAAAACAATATGTATGTGATAATTTGGCTGAACAGGCTGGGCATACTGTCTTACGGCTTCCTCCGTATCACTGTATGTTTAACCCCATAGAGCATTTGTGAAACCAAGTAAAATCAAAGATCAAAGCAGAAAATGTTACACCTACTTTAAGTCCCAGTGTTATAAATTTAATAAAAAATGTAATTACTAACATACCAGTTGAGAGCTGGAAAAATTCACTAAAGCACATTATAAAAATTGAGGACTCTTACATTTTTATCCAAAACAACATAAATCCTATTGTAATTAATCTCAATGATGACTCTGATAGTAAAACAGAAATAGATTTAGATATTTAGATTAAAAATGTATTTATGTATAGATAATGCAGTTATAAATTTATTAAAACTTTGCATATATTTAATTTCTTAATGTTGTAGTAGTAAGGGTCACTGGAAAGGGTCCCGAGGGCTTACAGGCCCTCCGAACTCCCCTAGGCTTGCCACACCCCCTCGCTCTCTTTTGGCTGAGCAATCCCACTACGTGTTTGCCTTTTGGGTATCAGGTTGTTTGGGGTTTTGAAGTTTTTGGCTTAGCCTGAAATCTGGGGTTAGCGGAGGTTTAAGAAGTGATATAAGCTGGGGCCCTGCCCCAGTGACTCGGGACAATCCAGAAATCGGATTTTTATGGCTAGGCCGAGGCAGGGGGTGGTACCCGGGTCCTTTCCAGGTACCGGGTACCATCCTAAAAATACTTATCCAAAATTTAATTTTTGGTCTTTTGTGGGGCCTTTAGAGCTGGATCATACCCAGATGGTCCTCGGATCAGAGGGTTTGGGTGGTTTTCGGCATGAGGTAGAGTTTTTGGCTTTCTTTGATAAAAAATCAAAGGGTGTGAGTTGAATTTCTTTGAATTTGCATGTTGCGTACAAAACCCGGGGACGTTGGCCGCATTTCTGTACATGCGGTTTAGAAAAAAGGTGAGTCTTGAGATGTATGACTTTGCCGCGTAGCCCCCGGCTACGGAGGATAAGATACTTGGACGAATGGTTGAGTTTACCAGAAGAAGTTTATTTCGATAAAAAGCGGCCGTTCCTGTGTAGGAGTGGTAGGCTTGAATGAGCCATGGGCCCATCTGTAAGCATTTTCGATGCGGCTTGAACGAGACGAGAATCAAGAATGACTCCGAGGTACTTGACAGTGTCGGTCCAGGGGAAAGGCGTGTTGTTTAGGATGACGTTGTCTTCCGGGGGTATGCGTCTGCGATGTAAGGGTCGCTTGGGTTTTGTTAGGGGTTGATTTTAATCTTCCAAGAATTGCAGAATTCATGAAGATATTTGTCGCCCTGAAGTCCGAGTGACTAAAGTAGGGTTTTGGAGCGTGCAATGATGAGGTTGTCGGCATAAATGCCGTGTGTGTCAGATTCGAGGCAGGAATGTCATGTGTATAAACACAAAACAAGGGGCAAGCACGGCCCTGCGGTAGCCGGCTTCTAGTGTTCTGGGTGGGAGAGGGCTGAGTTGACTCTGACTTGAATTTGTCTGTTTCTAAAATATGATTGAATAATTTTAATCATATAGGTCGGATAGCCAAGGGTGTACAGCTTGAATAACAGTCCATTATGCCAAACCTTGTCGAAAGCCTTTTTAACATCGAATAGCAACGCCCAGCGTTCTCTTCTGTTCAGGCCTCGGTAGTGAGCTCAACAAGTCGAAGAACTTGTTGTTCAGCACTGTGTTTGAACGGAAACCGAACGGGGAGTTTTGGGGGGATGACTTGGAGTTCCTCAGTGTTTTGGGATAAATCTTTTTTGGGAATTACCCTTTTTCCACCACCTTCGCAACAGAGCTTGTTAGGCTAATGTTACGTTGGTTTTGAGGAAGTGGGGTCTTTCCCAGGCTTGGGAATCATAAAAAATGGCATGCTTTCTTAAAATTTTAAGATTATACTTACCTAAATAAACAATAAATTAGAAATTTTTATATTATTAAAGTCCGTCCCTAATGTTCTGTCCTTTATTACCTACCGATCCGCAATTTTATTGCTGTCGGCAGGTATAATCCATAAATGAAGGCAAGAGCTAACACGGTATACATTGAGTCAGACTATACAGGGTGTTAAACTGTTTTAAACTAAATTTTTTTTTGTAATTATCTTAAATACACTATAGCCGATTTTCTTGAAACTTGTCAGTGTTATCTCTAGTGATAAGGCCCTAATTTAGGCCTTAATAAATTAAAATTATTAAGTTTAATGGCGTCTCAGAGGATACTTTATTAAAAATATTTGTGTAGAAATGTACGTCACTGACTTTTTTTACAATTTTTATATATTTTTTAAATTAAGCAACTAAAAATACAATTTTGTTGTCGATATTTTTTCCTATCTTGCTTTTTTTTTCAGGAAAGGAATTAAAACCAGTTTATTAAAAGTCTTTGGACCCAATTATAATTAACTCTAGTAGCAAATTAAAATTTAATTTTTTAAAGTTTCTCCAAATGAAGCAGGGGTCAGTATCCCTATCAAAATAAATTTTACAGAAAACAGCTCTAAAAAAGTTCTATTTTTTAAATAAACAAATGGAAATGATACGAATCAGCTGATATTAAGGAAGTTTAAAGGTGTATGGAAGCCCAATGCTATGGCCCATTCGATCAAAAAATGTCCAGCCCAGTATGAAAATAACTGTCAGAGTTGGCCCGCCGATTTTGCAAAACGAAATTTCCCCGAAATAATGTGTTGTTTACTTACACACTGATAAATCAGTGTGAGTTAGGCAACACATTATACTTTTAATGAGAGCCGTATTAGTTTCGATTGTTTTGCTTTTTTTTGATTATATTTTTTTGGTGCAGAAGTTTTTTTGATTGATAAACCTTCTTATTTTAGTGATTAGTTTATTAAATTGTGACTAATTTTTTGTTAATTGTTTGTTACTTTAATATCGTAAAATGACTAGAGGTTGTATGGTTTTGTCTTGCAAATCTAAGGGTAACCCGTTTGTTTCGAGACTACGTGACAAAAAAATCTTCGTTTTCCCGCTCTCACCCAAAAAGGAAATTTGGAACTTAGTATGTTTTTTTTTTTTTCTTAAATACAAATTGCTTGCAAAATTAAAGAAGTATTTTAAAAATACATTTTAAAAATTTTAAACCCCCGGATTGATTGACGCCATAGTAAAAGAATATTTAAAATACTTCATCCGTAATCTGTCAATCAGCAAAAAAGGGGGAAAAAAAGGGTTAAAAAATTTAAACAAATTACTACCAATAGCTAATAATTTGACTGTTAAAGCTTTTTTTTAGTTACAGGTCATGCAACGAGCATTAAACGGGATATTTTTTGGGCTTTAATTGTATTGAAAGAATTGTGAATTACCCGCCATTAACAATTTCTTAATGAAACACCTTTTTATTGACTCGTTTTTAAAAACTCTCATTTTATTATTTTTTTTTTGTTATTAACGTTAATATTAAGTATGGTTTACTTTTACCAATATTAAAAGTAGTAATAAACGTTAGACTTTGACAGAATAATGATTTTCTGTGTTTTGACATTTGAGGTATTTATTAATGATACTTTTTCTATTTTCAAATTTTAAAGGGTTAAATTTTTCGTATGAATTAAATTAATTCTACTGTAACTAAAATGATATGATAAAAAAAAAAATACCTTTATTAAAACTTATTAAAAAAAATGAGACGCTTTAAAAAACCCATATACGGAGTGATTCATGAGGAAATGTCAATATTTCAGGTACGTAGTCAGGGTTCAAATATAAACATAAAAGGTTATACAACTATGGGTCCGCAAGGCCTTCGTTTCCGAAATACAGGGTGTAAAAATTTTTATTTATTTTTTTTTTTTTTTAATAAAATTATAAAACCTAGCTTATACTTTGCTGAACATAATTTAAGAACAATAATTTTATTGAAAATTAAAAAACATATTGTTTAATTATACATTGTATTTTATTTTTTAAAATTTTGTTTACTAAATCAGATGCGTCGTAATTTTAAATCCAAATATCTCGAAAACGGTTACTCCTATCAACTTTTTAAAAGGTATACCTTGACGAAAAATAACAAAACAATTTTTAAATTTACTTAAAAATGTAATACAGGGCCGTACCAAAAAGTTATGATTGTTCAAAATAGTAAAAAGATGAAGTGGCACTGCCTAAAGTAAGAGCCGTACTAAGATTAGGTTCAAATCTGTCCCCAAAAAACCCCTGGATGAATTTTTACTTTAAAATTTACATTATCATAGATTTTATTAAAAAAAAGAAAAATAAAAAAAATCTTTATCACCCTGTATTTCGAAACAAAGTTTGCGAACCCATAGTTGTATAGATTTATGTTCAGTTCCTATTTGACCTCCGATCAGTGAAAACGCGTAAAAAAACTACATAGTTTTTCCGGGGAAGGCGGCTGAAGGAGCTGTATCAACGGCTTTTACCATCGGGGATCAAAAAGAAACTCAAGCCAAACGATGGAGTCCTTCTTCTGGGGCTAAGGGCTGTGAGCGTGTCCTTATCTGTTTCTTTCTGGGAGCCCCACGCACGGGGATTTTCCTAATGGCGGGAGGATGGTTGCGCGCTCAGCAGGGGGGAGCAGTACTGACAGAAAACGGATGCGCAATACCAGTAGCAGTCACCTGGTCGGAACAACATTGTTTTGCATTTCATGACATTTGACATTGAAAAATTTTTGATTTTATAAAATTTTCTGGAATTTCTGGGGGCTTCGAGCCCGCATCCAGTTTTTCCACTACAAAGCCCCGGAAAGCAGAGTCTGGAAAGGGGAGACCTGGCAGAACGTATTAAATTACAGGCCAATGGGGTTGTTTTAACCCCAAACATGTTAAGAAAGAAAGAAAGACTTTTATGTTTATTTTTGGACCCTGACTACGTACCTGAAGTATTGACATTTCCTCATGTATCATGTGTCCTAATTCTAATTAATTTTATGTCTTATCATTAATGATTTTTTAAAAATTTCTTTGGTATTCTACGGAAAAAAACACAAGACGGCTATTTTATGTTTTTTAATATAAGAAATCAAAAAATATCCCTGTTAAGCCCTTGTTGAATGACCTTATACAATAAAAATTCTACTTATTCGAATGATTTTTTTTAATACTGTTTGATTTTTATGCCATTGTATTTTTGCATTACTTTCGATGTAGCTATGAGGTAATTAATAGTGCTTGACGCTTGCTTTAGAGTTTTAATTTAACTTATTACTATTTTAACATTTAAATAGACTATTTTAAGGCAAGGTACTTACACGAAAACTTTTAATAATTATATTAATGATTTGGGTTTACGCCAAAGCAGATAACTGTCCGAGCCAATAGGTATTCTTAAACCTAATTTACTTATATTTAACTTTCGCACTGATAAAAATTACACTGTGTGGCAAGTTAAAAAAAATTGGACCCTTATCGAACACTCCCGTTTTCACCTTGAACAATTTGTTAGATGCGGCACGTAAAAACTATAAAAACAAGTATGAATCTGAAATTATAAAAACTATTTTAATATTAACTGTTTTAATTGTGAATCTCCCTAAACGCTCGTATATTTGCTCGTTGCTTACATCTCCAAAAAAGAAAATAGACTATCAGCCCATCGAAGAAAAAAGGGATCAATCATACCCAGGATTATTTTTGTAAAAATATAAGGAAAAAGAAAGTTCAAATAAGGATCACATGTCCTTGTTGCCCTTAAAGGACACCTATAGTTTTGTCACTGTTTTGAAAGATATAGAGACAAGAAATGTCAAAAAACTTGCTTACAGAATCGGGCCGCAGTATGCCCTTTAAAATAGTGAATATTGACTATGCGCTTGTCATTTATTGATGACTGTGGTTTATTAACTAGAAAATAGTCCTAGAAAATGCAAACATTATTATCTTGGAATAATTATACTCAGTATGCCATTCAATCAATATATACGCGATTAATAACTTCTCGAACACCGTTATATTGCATATTAATATACGATTGTTTTAAAACTACTATTTCTTTAACAAAAGTCAAGGTCGAGCTTGGCCTTTGGGACGACAAACAGACAGACCTACACCTATAATTTTCCGATAATTTTCTGCCATAGTATTTTTCATCAAATTTCGTTTGGTTAAGATTTCATACTGAGTATCAATTGTTCCAAGATGGGTAGTTTTTGCACTTTCCCGGTATATTGTCTGGTTTAGGGATTCCCAATTTTATTTGGCCCCCATGGATTCCTAATTGATCATACCTTTTGATGGAACCCTAGCTGTCTATTTCAATAACTAAAATGTTTACCTTGTAGTTTGAATATTTTCATGTTACGACTCGAAGAAAGATCAAATTTGTTAATTAAAAATAATCACTACAACTGTAACAACGATTTAATGTAAAAATGAAATGTTTTAACATATTTTCTTAAATAGCACTAAAATTAGACTTTATGTCCGACAGTTGGATGCAAAGATCTGGAGCTGCATCCAGTTTGTTTTTGTATTTATTTTTTGTGTAAGCGTAAGCTGAAAATCCAGTCCGTTTTATTTAAATCTTCGACAGAGCGCGGACTCCTGTGACTCTTCTACGGAACCCCAGGTTTCTCGGACCACCATTTAGAAATCGCTGGTCTAGTCAACAAACTGCTGTCATCATGCAAAACCTATTAATAAATAACCAGCGCTTAGTCAATATTCACTTTTTAAAAGTGCATACTGGTACAATTTTTCGTTTTTTTCTTCGGTGGGCTGACGGTCTAAAACAGTCAAAATGCTAACAAAGCAAGTCATTTTAAGCAATTATAAATATTTTTTTTATCCTTGATATAAATCAGTGATTTTAGTTTCCCATTTTAAGCTCTGTTGTGATTCTCTAAAAAACTTTTTACCACAGTCTTTAGTAAAGCCAATACAACAGTGTCTAGTAAAAAAGTTTTTTAAAAAACTCAGATCAGTCAATAATAGAAGTAATTGTGGCTCGACATATATCCCCTCTTTCACCTTTGCGTAATTTAAATTTAATCAACGGAATCGTAAGTAAAGAGGTCCTTTATCACTCCTTTTCATTTATTTACCAAATTTTACCATTGGAGCCTAATTTTTACAGGCGGCAGAATACCATCTCTTTTTACAGCAGGCATTCACTACAACTTCCTACAAATTTAGTTTTATCGAAAACTATTTGTCGTGGGCCCTTCTGCCTCATATGCAAATGTGACAACAGAGTTGTCACATTTATTTCCAATCAAAACTACCAACTGCTTAGGAAAGTCACAACAAAGAAGACATATATTGCATCTTCCTTTTTTCTAATCTCCCCACTCAAGCTGTAACAGCTCCTTTAAGACATCTTCTGTTTCTTCTATACACTGTTCCACTTCCAGTGTTTACCTACAACTTCACCTATTTCATCCTATCTTTTTTTTATTGGTAATTAGATCCACACTTTTTTACCAACTGGTATTGATTTAGGATTTTTTTTCTCTTTGATTTCTCCAATGTTTTTCTTTTACTTTCAGCAGCCTTTATCAATTTAAAAAAAATATTTTGACTTTGCTGGTACAAGTAATCCTATTGGTCGACCATGTAGAACTTTAGGGGTAAAAAAGTCATGCTTTCTGCGTATTTCTTCATTTTAATATGAATTTTATCTAGTGAACTACCATTCATGCATTTATGCTGCTTCAGCATAGCCATTGGGTTGTTATGTCTAATCAAGTCCTAATAAATTTAATCTATATTCGGTTTTTGCCCACAGTACTCAGAACAGGGCAATTTCTATCATAGAAAGGTCGGGCAAAAAAGACACTGAATTATTTTCATATACCTTTATTTTGTTGTAATAATAAATAGTCAAATTCACTAGGTCTTGGTGAATGGCAGTAAGCCTACTTAAATTTAATGACTGGTTTTGACATTGACTCCAGTATTTTTTTATTTTTAATGAATTTTGTAAAGAAATGTTGCATATTTTTAAACGCTCGATAGGTATTAATAGATAGTTCTTGTCAATGTAAAAGCTACAAAACAACCAATAGATAACCAATAATCCCGTATTTTATAAGGAATTTTTCGCAAATGTCTACGTGATAGAAACATTTGGTGCACACTACTTACCATATTTTAGAATATTTATGACAAGTAAACAAAATTTCCTCTTCTCCAGTTAAAAAATACTTGTTTTATTTCCATAAAACAACCTATTTTCTATAGGTCTAGCCTATTTTAAAACACGAAATTATTTCATATCGCTGTATTAATTTTTTGTGGTTATATTTAACTGGTAGTGGGTGCCGGCTAATTTTATTTATTTTTCCGTAAAGTATAGTGAAACTAATTGCTTTATACTTTAGGGTAAGTGATTGATCCATTAGGGGGTAATTAAAAGTACATCAAATAATAAAAAAGATAACAACCAGTGGTTATTTTCTCTATTAACTAAAAAATATAGATTATTGTCAGCATAATTCAAGAACTAAGGAAAAATGAGGTATGATAAGGGTCGTAACTAACATTTTTGCAAAAAAAAAGTTTTTAAAACGATATGTTCTTGTAATGGCAGTAAAACTTCAGTTTTAAATCAAAATCTTAATTAGTTCTTTCATTCATAAAAAAGTTATAGGTTTCTTGTTATCCGATATACTTATAGTACGAGATGCGTGTTGGCATGTCGAATTACGGAAGACAGTGTACCAACTATTTGCCAATTATACACTCGACATTCTCTCCTGCGTTGGGACAACACGTGTTGAATACTGTTGCGTCTGATTACAGAAGATCATGTTACGAAAAATTTCCCCATTTGGCGGGCAAAATCAAATTAAGTGTTCCTTTTGATTAATTTATTATTTTATTTTAGTTTTATTTACGTTGACAGATAAGTGTCTCTTTTTTGGTTAAATCTGGTTAGTTTAAGTTCTAGTTCGGTTAGTAGTAACCAGAATTAAGGGGTCGATACTAACCAGGACCAAAGTTTAGACGGTGGCTTTAAACTGGAAACGAAAACAAACAATATCGACACGATAACACCAAAAAACGGGAGATATTGTTTCTTCTACTCGTTACCAAACCTACTGCATTTAAACGTTTGAATATTCAACTCGTGTTGTTCTTCGAGTATATACATACTAGAAGTAGCTCTGACGCTTACAATACAAACAAGCGTGTGAGAGAAAAAAAATCCCAATATAAACTTTTTCTCTTGCTGCCTCCAACGTGCTGACTGGTCAATGGGGAAGGGCCGACTATTAAGCATGCAGAGCGGGGTATATACCTCTCCCACCTACCAATTAGCACGTTGAAGCGAGAAAGAAAGGAGATTTTTCTTTCTCTCTCGCACTCTTGTTCGCAGTGCCGGTCGAGCGGTAGGGCTACCTTTAATAGGTATATGCTCGAAGGTGTTGTTCAAACGCAGGAGAGAATGTCGACATATTTATGGGCAAACCGTTGGGACATTGTCTTGTGATTGTGATTCGACATACATTTTTCTATGGTTGCATTGTGCCATAGGAGACAATGCCAATACACGTTCAGGATCCAAATTAAAGACAACCTTCACCAATCTGCCAACAGAATAAAACCTTTTTTTTTCAAATATAATATCTAAATGAAAGTATCGCCAATGGGTCTCCTAAAATATTATGGTTACATTTCTTCTGGTCATAACCATTGGGTTGCCAGGTATAAACCGGTAAGTGGATATTGTAATTTGCACCCATCTGCTTGCCAAATTAATTTTATACTAAAATGAAGATAATTTTGTTGCAAACCCGGTGGTTTAGGATTGCCTGCAAAAGATTGGTCAGGAATCAAGGTTGCCACGTTGCCAAGCATCGAAAATCGATGTGTTAAAGTGATATCTTTTAATTTTTAATTTTGAAAATTTTTAGCAGCTTTATATATGAATTTTAAAAGAAACAAAACTTGGATATATATATATATATATATATATATATATATATATATATATATATATATATATATATATATATATATATATATATATACCAATGCAAATTAAAACAATATTTATGTATTGAAATGATACAGGGTGTATCAAAAAATTGTAATAATTTTTTAAATTTTAAATTTTAAAAATTTGAAAAGACTTTACTTATAAATTTAGGGAAATAAAAGTAGTGGTATATTAGTACTTTCATGTAGAATAAAATCATAAGAATTGACACTATACAGGAAGTATCAAACATTTTTCGATTTTTTATTAATCATAGCCTTGACAATAATTTTTTAGGCAACCCATTTGCTATACTTTTGTTTACATATTATATTTTATAGAAAATATTTTTCATACTGTTGGCAGGCGGGTGAATCTTAAAATTTCATAAAATGTGACAAAGTTAAATTTACTAGGAATACCTATTTACTCTAAACTACAAACACATCACAACTACCACCAACCAGCACGAAACATCACCAATGTCAAAGAACTGACACAGCCCCTTTTTCTCTCTAGAGTCCCTCTGGAAGTCAACCGTCCAGCCCCACCGATGAAATCTCAGTACGAAGAATATCGTCCTTCATGCTTTTAAAAACACGAGAACTGTCAGCGCCCCCTACAGAACACATTACAGATCAAATAGCGAAAAGAACCTGGTTCGAATACTCGATAAGTATCGTACCGGAAGTTTTTACGTTGCATATTGGTCATAGAAACCGTACTTTCAGTGCCGAAGACCTTATGGGCTTCAACAACACTGGAAACGTTTGCATATGGCCTTCCGAAGAAACTTTAAGTTACTATGTATGCTCAAATCTAGGTATTTTTGATGGTAAGAGTGTCTTAGAATTAGGAGGAGGTATGTCATGTTTGGCCGGGCTTTTTGTTGCTAAGTACGGCGCCGCAAAAAGCGTGCTGGTGTCGGATGGCAACAAGACTTCGATGGAAAACGTACAAGCGATCTTGGATTGCAATACTTTCGCTTGCCAAACTGATTGTGCAGTACTGAAATGGGGAGAAAAAAAGGAATCGTACTCCCAGTACGACACGATTATCTCAGCTGACTGCCTCTTTTTCGATGACGCGAGACACGATTTCATAAACTGCCTTTACAACTATTTATCCCCTAAGGGGCTAGCGCTTGTGATGGCTCCTCAAAGGGGCACTACCTTAGATAGTTTCATTCTCCAGTCCGAATCCAGGGGTCTTATATGCAGGAAAGTCATGAACTATAGCGATGTGGTGTGGGAAAAGCGTCTGGCCCTTTTAGATCATTGTGATTACAACGATAATATTCATTATCCGATACTTATAGAAGTGACCAAAGCATAATTTAAGTGTCCTTAGATATTTTTGCCGTTTGTTATTAAAAATTAATGGGATCTGCTTCATAAAATTTGTTAAAGTAAAAGGAAGTAAGGTGAAAAATAACACAGCCACAGAAAAACATAAGAATGATATGTACTTTTACTTGCGATTCTGTATCTCAAAGTATTTTTTCCTTTTGACGCAAGTCTGGGGTGAAAATAAGCTCTGACATCAAAGAAGGTTCCTAACCTTAGAAAATAGGTCTAACATAGAAAAAATGTACAAAAAAATACCAGCAAAACTACATTTAAAAAAGTCAAAACGTTTATTTCTTTAAAAAAAGACCATGAAAATGTAAATCTACACTTAGATTTTGCAAAATTCAAAATGGCGGGTTTAATATGGCGGACCAAACATCCAAAACGTTTTTAATTAACGCCGAATTCTGTACATAGGGTTTTTAGGGTCGTTGATCATAAATCCGAAATTAATTTTGCAAAATTCAAAATGGCGGATCTAATATGGCGGACGGAATTTCGTACTCCATATTGGATCCGCCATGTTAAATACATCGCAAAATTTTATTATTATTATTTTTAAGTTTTTTGAAAAATAACGTTCTTTTTTTGTTTTAATAAGTTCGATATAATGTAAGCTTTACAATAGATTTTTTAAAAAATAGTAAGAGAAATACCTATTCTTTTTAAGATCCAAAGGTTTTTTAAAATTATTTTAAAAACATTTTAATGACATACTATACAGTAGGGTGGAGCAAAATTTCTTTTTTTTTTAGATCAGTTACGCCTGACATACAGAAAGCTGTATAAGGTTTAAACAAAATATTTTTATAATAAACAAAAATGAATTTGTAAAATGCTTCTACCGCCCTTACCACTTTTACTATTTGTTCCATATGATGCGCGTGTGACCAGGGCCGCCGGCAGAAAAAAATGTAGGGGGTCAAAAAGTTTAAGTCAATTTTTATGGCCTAGAATTAATTATTTTATTAAAAACACAAATAAAAATACTACAAATTTAATTGCTAAATAATAATCATACTTATTTAAATTCCTAGGCGTAAAATTTAAGGATTTAGACGGGAATTGTTTTATTTTAAGTAATTTTTAAAAACTCGGGGGGGGGGGTCGACGGACCCTCCCTGACCCTCCTGGCCGGCGGCCTTGCGTGTCACGGTGGAAAAATAGGTCTGATCAATTTTGCTATTAAACATTATTATTTACATTTAATATAAGTAACATTTTCTAAGGTCATGAATTTTTGTTTTCTTATAATTCAGTAAGTCAAGTAACAAGTAATAGGCACCTATTCCGACATTTTTTTGTGGAGTAAAAAAAAATCTAACCCGTCTAAAATGGTGGGAATTTTTTTCTTATTTTTACACGGAATTCGATTTGTTTACACAAAATTTTGCAAATTTTTCCAAAAAAATTTTTATGGCAAAATTGAATTAAAAAAAAGATCTATATTTCAGCTTCATAAATTTTTACACGAAACAACAAATCCTACAAAGAAGTTTTATAGAAGTAAAGATCTTAGAATCCTTAGATAATACATGTGAATTTTTCAGAATTTTCAGAAACATTTTTGATTTTTCTCATTATTGCATTTCACAATTGCCAAAATTTCATCCTCTGCAAAAATGAGAAAAATCAAAAATGTTTCTGAAAATTCACATGTATTATCTAAGGAATTTTAAGATCTTTTACTTTATAAAATCTTTTGTAGGACCCGTTGTTTTTGTGTAAAATTCATAAAGCTGAAATATAGATCATGTTTTAAATTCAATTTTGCCAGCGAAATATTTTTTTTTTTAGAAAAATTAGCTAGTGACAAAATATTTTATTTGTGAGTCAACAAATCAGATTCCGTTTAAAAAATTAGAAAAAAAAAAATCCGCTTCTTTAGACGGGTTTAATTTTTGTTACTATCAATCTAGTTACTTCTTTTTGGCATTTTTATGGTCTTTGATCGATCTGATCGTCTTTGAACACCTTTCCTTCTCTTAAAATTGCTTATAAGATTAATTTCGGACCATAAAATAGCTGTAAAACAAATTTGTTTACACAACTAAAAACAATAAAAAAGTTATTTTCCGGGAAAATATTGCTTCTTTTGAGACTCAATTTAAAAATAAAACACGTTTTATGCCCTATCAAATTTTATGGTCGCCTTTATAGTTTCGAATCTCTTATGTGTTCGTAAAGATACATTTTCTTCTACTATTATTTTTATCTTCTCTAGTTATACGGCCCTTTTACTACTTATCTTTATGAAGCAGTTTCCTTTTGCGGTTTTGGGGAAATGTACACATGGGATGAAAAATTGTGCCACGGGGAATTTAACGACAGTTACGTTAGAGAAAATAAAGTTTAACTGTAGTGCACGTGTGGCCTGTAATTTTTCTTGAGTATTTATTTTTTATGATTATCTTGTAGTTTATAAAATATAAATAGTATTTTAACAAAATAAAATCGCAAACGGCCATAATAAAGTAAAGATAAAATAAAGACTACTATAAACTTTCTACGAAAAGATTAGAATAATTTAGAAATATCAGTGCCAGTATCGTGAATATACCACCCACCAATATGTAATGCCATACTATGAAAATAAAGATTTTAAAGGTTTCTAATGTCATTCAAAGCAAATAAGATTTTACAAAATAGATCATTTCTCCTTTTTTTAAACTCTTTACTGCTTTAAAATGTTGTTCGGCTGTCATCACATATCGATGGCTGTTATAAACTGTTCGTCAATTTAACTGCCACTGGTCACTTTTCCAAATCGTTATTACTTTTTGTAAAACAGCTTTTTTGGGAAAAGATAGCTAATCTGATTTTTTTAATTTTTTTTGTTTTTTATTCTACAGGGTGTAAAAGTCCTCTTTTTTTACAAACACTTTTTCAAAACTGGCGGTCTACAATAGAAAGAAATTTTTGGTTTTTACATAATTTGGTGTTATTTATTAGTTCATTCTAAAAAACCGATTTAGATTTTTAATATCTGCTCTGTTTTTCAAGATTATTTTTTTTATTTTCTTTTTTGTATTTAACGGTTTATCACAGAGGTTAATTTTTTTTAATAATTTCAAAGTTCAATTAAAATTTGAAAAAAATTAACAACGCGAGTTTCCGTGAGCGCTACATATTCTGTATTCAATATTTTCATTTTCTTTTATTTATATTAATTTATCTGAAGACTTTTTTTGAAAAAAAATATCAGTGATGTAGATATAAAAAATGTTCTATAAATATTGGTCGGAAAATGCGTAGTTTCTAAGAAACGGCTTATTAAAAAAATAGTTTTTATTTCTAATTATTTTAAATTTCCTGTAGCCAAGTTTTCTTGAAATTAGTCAGTGTTATTTCTATTAATAAGGGCCTAATTAAATTAAAATAATTGTGAAAAAGTGTACGCCACTGACTTTTTGCAATTTTTACATTTTTTAGATTAAGCATCTAAAAATACAACTTGTTTTTATTTCTTAATATTATTTCCTATCTTGCTTCGTTTTCAAGAAAAAAAATATAATAAAATCAATTTATTGCAAGTCTTAGGATCCCATTAAAAAAAAAACTTTAAAAAATTATAAATATAAATTTGTTACAATGAATTGTTATTTAAGATATTAAGTGACAAAAAAGTTGTATTTATATATATATATATATATATATATATATATATATATATATATATATATATATATATATATATATATATATATATATATATATATATATATATATATATATAACAGGGTGTCATTGAAATGGTGTAAAAAAAATTCGGGGGTGATAGTACTCTAAAAATAGAAAAAAGTTTCTATAAGTATAGGGCGGAAAATGCATATTAAGGGAGTTAGGGGCACTGAAAGGGTGAATTTAAAAAACGGTTTTTTTGAAATTAAGGCTTAAAAAACAAGATAAGATTTAAAAAAAAAATCCTCTGCCATAAATTTTGACTCTAAATCAAATAGTGATACTGAAAAATTATTTGGAAAATCGGAAAGGGTAGTTTTTGCAAGGGTAGGGGTTGTTTCGTGAATAACTTTTCAGGATATTTTTTTCGCAACTGGGTTCATTTTTTAAAAACTACATACTTTTTCCTATCAAAAAGGTACTCTTGTTGCACATCGCCCAGAATGATGGTTTTCGAGAAAATTGAAGGCAAAAAGTTTGCTCTGATGGGTTGCTAACTGGTTAATCAACATAAACTTATGAATGTTATGGCGTTTCAAAAGTAACCAAATAATTAATTGAAAAATTAAAATTTCAATTATTTTTAAAACATCTTATTGCTTTAAAAAACGAAATAAACTGAATACCAAAATTCCTTATTAAAATAATGCATACCTTAATTAATTCATAGTAAATGTTCAAAGTGACCACAATTCATTTCAATGCAGAAATCTGCTCTTCTTTCCACGATCTGCGTACCCTGTGGAATATCCCAGGTGTTGTACGAATTTGATTGGGAACAGTCAATAATGCGTTGCCGTAGTTGCTCTTCAGTATTAATCGGCACTGGTAAACCAGAGTTTTCAAGTGGCCCAGAAGTAGAAATCTAGTGGATTAAGATCTGGTGATCTTGCTGGCCAAGCTGGAGACCACCACGTCCTATCCAACGCCTCTCAAAAACTTGGTTCAAATGATTCCTCACCGCTAGCGGAAAATGAGCTGGTGCACCATCATGATAAAATACATGATCTGCCTCTGTGCTATGGGAACTTCGTCCAAAAGTGCTGGTAGATCATGTATTAGAAAATTAAGGTAACTTTGACCATTTAGCCTAAAATGTTTATTAGTATAAGAAATAAGTGACTTTTCGAAAGGTGTAAAATTAACCTACCTCAGGGGTAGAAAAAAGGTCCAATAAGTCTATCGCCAAGAATTCCCGCCCAAACGTTAACTGAGAATCGAATTTGGTATCGACTTTCCACAACAGCATGAAGATTTTATCAGACCAGTGATGTGTATTATGGTAATTGAAAATTCCATTTCGTAAACCCAGCTTCATCCGTGCATAAAACATTTGCCAAAAAAAGGGGTTCTTGTGCAGGTTTTCTTAATAAAACGAAAAGAAGATGACCCGAGCGGGATAGTTCTGCCGGAGCAAGAGCTTGTACCCTTTGGATGCGATATATACAGGAGTTGAGAATGAAGAGTCATCCACACAGAATGGCGACTCACGTTTTCCCGCACTGCAATTCTCCTTTCCGATATCCCCGGATCTTCCTCTACATGTGCTAAAATGCGTTCCCCCAACATCAGGTGTACGTACCGTCAAATTACGGCCACGGTCTTGGTTTCTAGGTTCAAATGAACCTGTATCTCTTAAGGCGCTGATAAATTTGCAAATTTCCGGGGAAAGGTGCCCGCGATTTGGATATTTTTGGACATACAAGCGTTTAGCTAAAAGACCGTTTCCATTCGCTCTTCCATAAATAAAATGTATATCTGCCAATTCACTCACAGTGTATTCCATAATTTGTCAAATTTTACGTTTACGCACACTTCAACAACAATAAACTGACAAAAATACTTGTGAACCAGAACATGTTTTTTGCGTACATCGAAATAAATAAAGGATAAGACCGCATACCTTCAATGAATCAAATAAATATGCATTAAATAAGGAATTTTAGTTTTTGGGTTTTTATTTCGTTTTTTAAAGCAATAAGAAGCAACCCATCAGAGCAAACTTTGCCTTCAATTTTCGAAAACCATCGCTCTGGGCGATGTCAACAAAATTCCTTTTGGAGGAAAAAGTATGTAGTTTTCAAAAATGAACCCACGTTGCGAAAAAATATCCTGAAAAAAGTTATTCACAAAACAACCCTACCCTTGCAAAAACTACCCTTTCCGTTTTTTCCAAATAATTTTTCAGTATCACCATTTGATTTAGAGTAAAAAATTTATGGAGAGGATTTTTTTCGAAATCTTATTCGTTTTTTAAGCCTATAATTTCAAAAAAACCGTTTTTTAAATTCACCCTTTCAGTGCCCCTAACTCCCTTAATAGCATTTTCCGGCCCTATACTTATAGAAACTTTTTTACTATTTTTAGGAGTACTATAAACTCCCCTTTTTTTTACACCATTTCAAGACACCTTGTATATATATATATATATATATATATATATATATATATATATATATATATATATATATATATATATATATATATATATATATATATATATATATATATATATATATATATATATATATATATAGCGTACATAATTTTTAGAATTATTTTCAAAAAGGTGTTCCTTGGGACGCCACTAAACTTAATAATTTTAATTTAGTTAGGCCTAAATTAGAACCTTATTAATAAAAATAACAATGACAAATTTTAAGAAAATCGGGTATTGGGTTTTAAGATAATTACAAAAATTGTATCACCCTTTATCTTAGAACGCATTTTGGGACCCATATTTATAGAAGTGTTGGCTGGCTACTCAGCAAAAAAAAATGGTAATCAGGACTTTTTATGTATCTTATTTTTTGTTAAAAAAAATAAAATATAAAAAATAAATGCACTAGAATTACGTGTATTACAAATCATCGTGGGCAATGATCCACTGGCAAGGAATTAAAACCTTTGGAAAATAATCATATCTACGCCATTGATAACTTTTTTTTAAGAAACTAAAAAAAATATTGAGATAGGTGCCCATATTTATAAAAAAAAAATAATTATAAAAAATTCAAAATCTTAAATACAGAATATGTAGCGCTCACGAAAAGTTTAAGGAGCGATTATTTACCAAAATAAAATTTTAATTAACTTTTAAAAAATACTTTTAAAATCATTTTAAAAAATTAACCGCTACGATAAACCGTTAAATACAGAAATGACAATAAAAGCAATTAATTTGTTGAAAAAAAAGTATCTTAAACAATGGAGAACATATTAAAAATTTGGAAATTTTGTTTTTTTTTTTTTTGAATGGACTACTAAATAACACCAACATTAAAAAACAAAAAAAACATTTTTTGTAGATCGTTGCTTTTGGCAAAGTTTTTGTAAAAAAGGGGACTTCTCTTTTACACGCTATAAAGTAAACAAGAAAAACTTTTAAAAAATTGGATTAGCTATGTTTCTCCAAAAAAGTTTTCTAACAAAACGCTGAAAACAGTATTTTGCTTTTTTATTTATTTATTTATTTTTGAAGTGTAAGAACAAATTGGAATTAACCAAAAAATTGTCCAGTTGCAGTTGAATTGAGCAGCAGTTTATTACATCAACTAGGAATGATATTTGATGTCTAAATGGACAAAAATATTCGGTTCACAGTATTTCCGCTCGTTACTTCTCTGATGAGTACGCGCAAGAAGAGGGAGCCAAAATGTTGTATACAGAATATGATGTCAAATTGCTGGTCAAAAAAAAGGCAAACTATTTTAGAAAAAAACATGCCTTTTCCAAAAGTTTGATCCTAAAATTACCTAAGAAGCTACTGACTTATTTCACTACGTACCTAATTAACACTTCTAATATTAACAGGTGTTAAAAAGAATATTTTTCATCCCATGTTAACTCAAAATCCATAACTTTTCGTATCAAAACATATATAAACAATATCTTATAGCGTATCTAGGTGTACCCTTTATCGTGTACCCTTATTCCTTATATACCTTAAATATATATCTAGTCTGATTAACCTTATCTGTGATATAAAATACCAATTTTTCCTTGTCGGTTAGAAAAATCTTGGTGTATAGAATTTATATAATTTAAAAATGCCCTTGTGACCCTTTCTAGTCATATTATATAATATGTATATGTATATATTGATATTTAATTGTGTCCTTTAATCTGGACCTTCATGAATGGTGCAGAATTAAAGGCACTTAGTTGATATTTGTAAAACGCAGTTGTTAATTTTTATATATTTTTTAATTTTTTGTGTTTGGTTATTTCTAGCCCAAACATTTTCTATGTATTTTGTGCAAAACCAGAAAAAAACACAGGTCCACAAAAAAAAACGTGGTGTGTGCTGGGTGTCGGCCTAAGATTTTCTGGCGTTTTTTTCCCGCTGAATACGAATTTGAAATCAAAATTGGGTGTCAAACAGCAAAAAATCGAGAAAACGCCAATATCTCAAAAACTATAAAAGATACATGAAACTTTATATAACATAAACTATGTATTTTTACAAGGCCTTTAATTTAAGTTAGATAACCTTTTTGTCTAAATGCAATATTTTTCGAGTTATAATCAAAAAACCGAATTTTCACGATCTTTTCAAGGTATACCCCTGGAAAATAATTTGAAAATTATTTATTTTTATTTTTTTTTTTTTTTTAATTTTGAGTAATTTGGGATTCAAATAAATAAAATAATTGATTTATAAAAAAAAAAACTCACATTAATAAAACAATATTTTTTTTAACTATTTTGAACTAATTTTTTTTTGTCAAAATTACATTTTCGTTTATATCTTCTTTATTATTTATCATATCAAAAATGTTTATATAACTTTTTATATAGAAAATTTAGAAACCCCCTATTTTTGTGTAATAAAATTTTTTGTATCTCTTATAGTTTATATTCGTAGTCCAAACATTCCGTGGTACATTGTTGCCTTGATAATCCGGACATGCGTTATTCCGGATTCCTCAGTAGTCCGGACACAATTTTGCCACCATGATGTGCGTTGTAGTCCGGATTCGCTTGTACGCGGTAATCCGGATCACGCTGTTTAGCGGTTTTGTAGGCTTTGACAAGTTTAAATTGATTGGTAGTTTGCGTAATAGTTTTTAACGTTACATTTTACAGTTGACACTTGCTTCCTGCACCGATTCTGTGGAATATGGCTCCAAGACGAAAACATAAAACATTATCTTTAAAACAAAAGCTTGATATACTGAATAGATTAGATCTCGGCGTGAGTGGAAAAGCGTTAGCTAGTGAATACGATGTAGGCTCACCTACAATTTCGGATATTAAGAAGAACAAATTGAGCATTGAAAGGTATGTGCTAAGGTTTATAAAGATGTTTTCTTTTACTAATATTTTGCATTTTATTTTTAGTTTTATAAGTGGTTGTGATAGCGTACCACAAGCCAGGAAAACACTAAGAAAACCCGAATATCCCTGAATGAAAAATATATTCGAATGATTTTGCAAGCAACGTTCCAGACACATTCCCATATCATATGAAATTTTAGCAGGCAAAGCAAAGCAAATCTACAACGATGTTTATGAAAATGATAATTTTGCAGCCAGTCGAGGTTGGATCGCAAATTTTAGAAGAAAAAATGGTTTGAGAGCTTTAAAAGTTTGTGGTGAGAAATTATCCAATGACGAAACTGCTGTTGAGCCTTTTAAAAATATGTTGGCACAGAAACTGAAAGACCTGAATTTAATTCCTACCAGTACAACGCTGATGAATCAGCGTTGTACTGGAAAATGTTACCGAAAACAATTGTTCGTTCTCAAGAAAAGACAGCACCTGGACGAAAAATAAGTAAGGAGCGTGTTACTTTCCTGGCATGTGTAAATGGAGATGGTTCCCATAAATTGAGAATTCTCGTCATTGGAAAGGCAAAAAATCCCAGAGCGTTTAAAAATGAAGCCATACCCGTAGAGTACAAAAATTCCTGCAATGCTTGGATGACGTCCGCAATATTTAAAGAGTGGTTTCATAATTCGTTTATTAGGCAAGTAAAAGAGTATTTAAGAAGCCAAAATCTAGCTGAACTGCTCTTTTAATCATTGACAATGCTTCGAGCCGTGGATCGCCAGAAGAACTGAGAATTGAGGATGGCCATTTCTGTACAATCTTTCTTCCGCCAAATTGCACAGCATTGCTGCAACCCATGGATCAAAATGCCATAAGGTTGACTAAATTGTTTTACCGTAAGAGCCTTTTGGCGCACATTTTATCACAAGATAAAGAAAATGTTATCCAGGTGTTAAAGACCTTAAATCTCAAAACTGCAACATACTTACTGAGCAATGCATGGTCAAAAGTTTCTTCGGAGGTTTTACAAAAATGTTGGGAAAAAGTAATTCCAAAAGAAACAGTTTTTAGCAGTAATTTAGAATACGAAGCCAATGATCTGATTTCGCTGAAGCAATTGCAGGAAAAGCTCCGAACTTTAACAGATGTTTCGGATATGCTCCAAACGCTAAGTGAAACCGAGATAAATTCTGATGGAGTGAATAACTGGATTGAAAATGATGACGACTTGGTAGCAGATGAGATAGGAAGCATGCCTTATAGCAGCAGCGAAGAATGTGAAGATGATGACAAAAATCAAGAAAAAGAGGGAAAGGAGGGATCAAAAATAAAAAAAACAGTAAAGGGCTTCAATTTAGGAAAAATTGGGAAAAAAGAAAATCAAGTAACCCTTTTTGCATGATATTCTTGTTCTTGAAAGACTCAAAGAAATGGCTTTTATGAAAAACCAGAAAAAAAAAAGAAAAAAATTACAAGTTTTTTAATTAGCTTTATTATGTATACTTCGTTTCACAAAGGTTTGTACTTTCGTAAAAAAATTTTTCCCTTTTTAAACCCTTTTTTAACAAATTATAAAGGTAAAAAAACAGACTGAAACAAATTAATGACAAAAAAAAGGTTGGTCGTTTCTTAAAATAAAAAAATGGCTGCCGAAAAACAGTTTTTTTTTTTTAAAAGCTACAATAATAACCCCCAAAAAGGGGTTTATAAAATTATGTCATTTTTCAAACTTGTAAAAAAAATTTTTTTTGTAAAAAATGGGTAAGTTTTATTTTTTTTTCGTATTTTTTTTTTTAAAATGCCTCGACGGTATTCAGAAGGTGAACAAAATATGATTTTAAACCTTATTGACTATTTAACACAGGAGAGAGTGGGAATTAACCTGTTACTACTTCCGCAGTTTTAGAGGTGAAATTTTGTTTATTCTTGTGGTTTGTTATTGGTGTACATATTAAAATGTAAATTATGACTATATTTCTTTAAAACTTTTTTTTAAAAAAAGGGGTAAAAGATAGCACGGTACAAAAAATTTAAAAAAAATAAACCAATTTATAGACCTTTTTTTTTAGCCCGAAAATCGGAAAGAGTTTAAAATAACTGCAAATCGTTATATCGCAGGTATTTCTTTCTGGTTTTTATAAGGCTTAATTAACACTGTTGGTTTTAAAAAAAAATTTAAAACTTGCTAAAAATGTTTTTCGGATAATTACTTGTTCCATTATGCCGTTTAAAAACCCCAAATTTTCCCCAAAAAAACGGGGTTTTTTGGTTTTTTTTTATAGAAAAAAAAAAAAACAAAAAATTTAAAAAAAAGAATAACTTAAGTCTGAAAATTTTAGGCTGAGATAAAAAACTTGAATCCGCCGATAACTCTGGTCCCAAAAAAAATTTTTTATTTAACTTAGCTTTTTCCCAAAAAAAAATTTAAAAAAATTTTTTTGGGGGGAATCGGGTCATGATAAATTAAAAATTTTTTTTAAAAAAATTTTAAACGTGCTCCCAAAAAAACCCCCCAAACGTCTTCATCAATAAAATTTTTTAACTTTAATTAAAAAAAAGAACAGCATTGAATTTATATGAATTAGCTACGACAACCCTTTTTTCCAAATAATGACGTCATTGATGACGAAAGTACAAACCTTCGTGAAACAAAAAAAACTACATAGCATATATGTAATTTAGTTTATGCTTTTAATTTGAACGTTTTCCTTGTTTATACTTCGTTTCCCGAGGGTTTTTTACTTTCGTCATTAATTGCCTTACCTTTTTTAACAAATTAAAAAGGTCAAAAACGAACTGAAAAAAAATTAATGACGTCAAAAAAGGGTTTTGGGGGGGTTTTTTAAAATCAAAATGGCTGCCATTCAGCAGCTGATTTTTTAAAGCTTAAAAAAAATATCCTAAAATATGGGTTATGAAATTTTTTCATTTTTCCAAAAGGGTTTTTAAAAAAATTGTTTTGTCAAAAATAATTATTTTTATTTTCGTATTTTTATTTTTGTAAAATGCCTCGACGGGGGTTTAGAAGGTGAACAAAATATGGTTTTAAACCTTATTGACTATTTCACACAGAAAAAAGAGAAGCGGGGAAATTTTAAAAAATTGCCCACTGCAGTTAAGTACATTTGTTTTTTTTTGTGGTTTGTTATTAAAAAAATAACGTTAAGTCTAGATATTTTTAAGCTGAGATAAAAAAAAATCTTGAATCCGCCGATAACGCTGGTCCCCAAAAAAATTTTTTTTTTTTAAACTTAGCTTTACCTTAAGAAAATTAAAAAAATTTTTTTGGGAAAGGATCATGATGAATTAAAAATTTTTTTTGAAAACAATTCTGAACGTGCTCTAAAGAGCGCTTTGAAACGTACTTGCATCAATATTGCCTAACTTTAAAATTTTAAAAAAGTCAACAGCATTGAATTTATATGAATTAGCTACGAAACCCCCCTTTTTTTCCCAAATCATGACGTCATTGATGACGTGGGGGAAACCCTCGTGAAGAAAAAAACGTTTGGGGTCAGCGTTATCGGCGGATTCAAGTTTCCCTTTTTCTCAACCAAAAAAAATCTGAAATTAACTTATTCTTGTCGCAATTTTGTTGTTTTTTTTTTTTTTCCCATAAGAAAAAACCATCCCAAAACCCCGATTTTTTTTAAAAAAAGGGTATTTTAGTCGGCATAATGGAAAAGTAATTTTTCAGAATACAACATTTTTAGAAAGATTTCATTTTTTAAAACCAACAGTGAAGCCTTATAAGAACCCGAAAAAAAACCTGGAATATAATACTCCGTCATAATGAAAAACGCGGGAACTTGGGGGTTTAGTTTCGAGGGAAAAAAAAAACCCGAAAGTTTTAAGCGTTTTGTCGAAAAAAAACTTTTGCCGCCTTTTAAATATAATTTTCTTTTGACGTTATTAAACAAGTTTTACTGATAACTTTTTTATTTTTTTATAAAATAATATTGATGAAAATGCGTTTTTTTTTTCGTATCTTATTACTTTTAATCGAACAATTTTCTAATAATGAATGCGGGAACTTTCCTTTTTTAAACCCAGTTACTGCGGTTTTCCTTAGTAGCTTTTGATTTTGCCGCCATTGAGTTAAATTGTAGACTGATTATCCTTAATTTTTCCGAAAATACTGATTGACTTAGCTACATTCTAAATAAGTTTGCTAAAATAGATACCTCGACCAAACAAATAAACTGCTAACATTTCTAATATTTTTATATTTAAAAAGTTATGGCATTTTAAGTAAATAGGGAAAATTTAAGTTAATGCAAAAAAAAATGTGAAAAAGAAATTATTTAAAGGGAAAAAAAATTTATGAGATGTGAAAAAAAAAGAAATTACTTATTGAACAATATATGGGATAAAATTTTTAAAAAAATAAT
Organism: Listronotus oregonensis; assembly: GCA_019359885.1. Lineage (NCBI taxonomy): Eukaryota > Metazoa > Arthropoda > Insecta > Coleoptera > Curculionidae > Listronotus > Listronotus oregonensis. The sequence goes on along the minus strand of JAHBCN010007729.1, from coordinate 3,333 downwards.
AATAATACACAAAAAATAAAACCTATTCAAAGGATTCATTGAGATCATTGAATTAAGGATTTTCCTCCAACGAAATCAAAAAAGGGTTTTGGGTTTCTTTTCCCATCATAGGACAAAGTTTCTTAATTATTACTTCTTTTTTAGATTTATTTATGCCCCTAACTTATTTCTAGGTGGCGGTAGAAGGATTCCTTCTCTTTAAATTTTTAAATTTTTTTAAAAATGTATCTCCTTTGGGTTTTAGCCTATCGTGTTTTTATTTAAGTTAAAAATTTTTTCCACGTTTTACAATAACTGATGTTATTTTAGAAACATAGGGACTTTTTCGGTTTTCTTTATTTTTACTTGTGACGTGTTGTCTATCCAATCGTAAAATTTTTTGGTCTTATTTCAAGAGTTATAACTTTTTTAGAGTTTGCTGCTTGCACAGCATCTTTGAAATCTCTTAAATCACATATACTACCTTTGTGTTTCATAAAAAATTCCACCTGGTAAAGGGAAAATGTTAATTGGCGCGAATCTCCCTTACGCGTTTTCGATTAGCAAAGAGACGTAATCTGACATTTTACGCGTTTTTTTTATGAACACGGAGAAACCGCGTTTTAAATTTTGTAATCAAACGTTTTTGAGGAGCACACTTATCGTTTTTGCAGTTAACACAGAGATACTGCATTTTTAATTATGATTAATTAGTCACTGCATTTTTAAAAGTATTTGATGACGCTTCTTGCCTCATTGAGATACTACATTTCTTTTTTCTATTTTTAAAAAAAAATATATATTTTTTTCGATATATGGAACACTGGGAATATAAAAAATTACCTAAAGAATCTGATTCAACAAAAATCTCAAAATCGTCAAAAATCGACTTTACTGCGTTTTTCGTTATGACGGCAGAATACATATATAACAATTTGCAGTTAATACCTGGAATATAGCACGTATATAACGATTTGCAAAGAAATATAGTCATAAATTACATTTTAATATGTATACCAATAACAAACCACAAGAATAAACAAATTTACTTACCTCTAAAACTGCAGTAGGTGGTAACAGGTTAATTTCTGCATCTTTCTCCTGTGTGAAATAGTCAATAAGGTTTAAAATAATATTTTGTTCACCTTCTGAATACCGTCGAGGCATTTTACACAATAAAAATACGAAAATGAAAATAAAATCTGACGTTACTTTTGACAAAACTATTTTTTTGACAAGTTTGAAAAATGACATAATTTCATAACCCATATTTTGGATATTATTATTGTAGCTTTAAAAAATCAGCTGCTGAACGGCAGCCTTTTTGATTTTGAAACGACCAACCTTTTTGACGTCATTAATTTGTTTCAGTCTGTTTTTGATCTTTTTAATTTGTTAAAAAAGGTAAGGCAATTGATGACGAAAGTACAAACCCTCGTGAAACGAAGCTTACCACATATTTTTAGGCACATGTATTTAGTTATAAACATACATATTTATAATGTTCTCTAATAAAATATTCATACACACCTGGTATGTATGTATAAAGACATCGTGTTTCAGTAATCCGAATTTTTCGTTAATCCGGATCACCGTGGTTTTTATTAGTCCGGACTATCGAGGCTTTACTGTAGCAGGTTTCTGCTAGTAAATGTACCGTATCAGTTTTTAAGGTTTTATCGATTTTTTGCTGTTTGACCCTCAATTTTGACTTCAGATTTGTGTTCAGCGGAAAAAAAAACGTCAGAAAATCTTACAAAAAAATCTTAGTCCGACACCCAGCATACACCACTTTTTTAGACCTGTGTAATCGAAATATATTTATTTAGAGATTTGCCTGGTAAAATTTTAACTTGGATAATATTTGTTCCAAGAGAACACCAAAATATGGTAAAATAAGATCCTAGCGTTCTGTACTGACTTTTTTAAATTTAGAATAAAAATCAAAATATCTATGCTGCTTATTATTCGCATTAGATTCTAAAAGAATACTCATAGTCGAGTCAATAAATACATAAAACAGGAAAAATTAAATTACATTGTTTGTTTTCCAAGGCAGTGCTGATTTTTAAAATCAATAGAATTTTTAATTAAAAAGTTAAATATTTTTAAAACGGCTAAACGAAATTGCAGCAAACTGTATATTTTTGAAAAGAGGATGAATAACCCGTTCCATTCCAAATAAAAATATACTGCGTGTTTCATTTTAAAAAGTTAACTTATCAACTTTTCTTAACTTTTTGATGTTCATTTATTTTTTTTTGTTATGTCCAAAAGATAATAGATAAAAAACTATTAAACTTCAATATAAGAAGTAGTGATGAGCAAAGCAAGACCAAGACCAAGACCGGGCTAGTCTTGGTCTTGGTCTTGGTCTTGCAAGCCTGGTCTTGGTCTTGGTCTTGCAAGCCAAAGGAAGGTCTTGTTCTTGGTCTTGGTCTTGCACCACCCAGTCTTGGTCTTGCTGCTAGAGTCTTGCTGGTCTTGCTGTTTTTTGGTAGTAATAATTTAAATTAAGTAATCTTAAATAAAATATATTTTTTTAATACTTTAAAAAATAAATAAAGATGACTATATTTTTTGCATCAACATTTTAAAATATACCGATTTTAAGCTCACACGTCCATTTGATTTATTTGATTAAAAAGCATATTTTAGATGTAGGGGTTTATTTATTCATAGCGCTTCATTTTTAGTTGAAATGTGGCACATAAAAACATTTTAGTCATAAGAATTATTTAAATTTTGTTTAAAAAAGCATATAAAATTAAAACAAATTTGTGTACTGTGTGAGCAGAAAAAAAACTTTTAATTTCAACCAGATGTGAAATTTCCGTGAAAATGATTCTAATATGTAAACATTGATTTCTGATTAAAAAAAAATCAGGAATCTTTTTAGTTCATATAAACTTTTTATCTTCAAATTAGTCAAACATTTTCCGTACAAAGTTGGCACAAATACTTTATAAACATTCGGCATATACAAGGTGGCTCATTAGTGTGACAAAGCTCGATATTTCCCAAAACCCTTCATGATGGTGAAAAAATGTATATGTATAGTTAGTCAAAAATTATAGAAAAAAAGGCGTAAAATGTGAAACTATTTTCTATTTCAAAATTTTCCTAAAAATCCACTGTTACACACTAAGCTTTTAACCTTAAATTAAAAAAATATGGCAAAAAATCCATTTAAATAATCACCACCCACCATGTATATTATGCTAAAAATTGTTAAACTATCATATAGGAACAATATCAACATAGATGGTTTTGAAATATTATTTTTCGTCTAAACCGGAAAAAAATTTAAAATTCATTTATATAAAAAGTATGACAGAAATAATAGAAATACAT
>JAHBCN010007728.1:42063-61226 GCA_019359885.1 Listronotus oregonensis | reverse complement strand
CCTTGTATTCGGCTGTACTCAATTTGACAAAGCCTTATAAAAATTGTTTGCTGGTGGCTGGTGTCTTTTTTGGTTTACCTAAACCCAAAAATTTGGTATTTACAAATACATTTAATTGAATAATTCAAGATTCGCTTATTAAAATGTTTTAAAACTTGGCACGAGGGTTTGTCAGATTGGTCTCTTTAAAGTTATTTTACATTTTTTCTGTAAAATGTACAGGAAGAATAATGAACCCACTTTAAATTTACATGAGATTTCCTATGTTCCGCTCGGCGACACACCGTCTCGGCATTACGAGTGAACGTCTGAACGGGTTTTACTAATTATTTTTTTATTGTTGTGTTTGTTATTGTCAGGAGAGAGTTCTCATTAATCAGATGGGTAGATGGGTAGAAGGGTAGGTGAGTAAATGGGTAGATGAGTAGAGAGGTAGATGGAAGGATGGCTAGATGGATGGAGAGGTAGATAGGTAGGTAGAATATTGTGTACCATAAAGCATTAAAGTAATAAATACTGTTTTTTTCTTCGACTACCAAAAATTCCTTAAAAATTTAATTAATATGGAAAACAACGTTTCCCGGTCAGCTAGTAAGGATATATTATTCTTCAAAAATACTTACTTTCAGAACTAACTGCAGGTAAATTATTTAAGGACCCAGTCCTCACAAGAGCTGTCTCAGTATTGTCATCTTCTAGATGAAAACTCCTTGGCCTCGTTCGAACCGAAGTAACAGCACCAGTATTTCCAGGTCCCACAGTTATTTGCAGTCGACTTTGCAGTCCTTTTTGCCTATCGAAACTACTTGTCGAATACGTTAGGCTTGAATTTTGAGAGGTTATGTCGATGGGATCTTGAGGAGACGAGGAAGGTGGTCGTAACGTCAAGTTTACACTTGTAAAACTTCGCGGAGAGGTGGCGTCGTTAAGAAAGGGTTTGGATTTAACCAGGGCTGTGTAGGAGTTAGGTCAACCCTTGTGGTGCACCTGGGCTTGTGGGGTTTTGAACTACCCCAGTTGGCAGTTTACGTTTAGAGATAAGTTAACACTAGGACTTACAATATTATCTACTAAGGTGTCAGTCGTTTGGGTTGGAGTGGAGACTGTTTCTTTTTTGGGAAATTGTGAAGAAGTGGGAGAATCTTTCTTGGGAACTTGTTTAGTCATAAAACGTTTGGCACTTAGAGGGGATCTGGGAGGCTTATCGGCAAGTACAGGGGAATTCAGGAGTTTGTGAACGTCTCGACACTTTTCAGATAATTGCAGTTTTCGGTCTTTATCAAACGCGGCATTTTGATCACCTCTAATGTCCAACGTGTTTGGTCTTTTTGCTACACTACTATCACTTTTTACTTCACTTGTTTTTACATTTCGATTGATATTTTTGTCGCAACCGTCACTTTTTTTTACTAAATTTCTGTTAATATCACTTTCACTTTCGTTCATTTCGCCGACTCGGATTTGTTCGGAATCGGCTAGGTTGCCTTCGGAATTTGGCGTCGTAATTTCTTTTAGTTCTATAGGATGTTGCTGTGTTGTGGGGGCTGGGATGATGGGGGATGTTTCAAGCTGAAAATTAAAAAATATGTATGAAGATTGGGGGTCTTTAAAAATGTATTATACAGTCAAACAAAACAATGGTGCCAATCTTGGTGACAATTTTAGATTTAAAACGACACAAGGAAGGATTTTTATTGGAATTGGAAGGCTTCTTTGGGAAAAAAAAACTAGGGGCGATGAAATGTTATGTTTTTAACTTCCGGGAACCGTAGAAAAGCTCACCCCTTGAATTAATAGTTTCATGAAAGAGTTCTTTCTACGTTTTTAAGGCTGATTGTTTATGCTTTTTTCACATGTGAAAGCGTGGGATTGTTGAAGTTAAAGATATTATAATTTCTTTAATATTTCGAAAAATTTCACAGGGGGATCCTTGAAAAAAATACAAAAAAAAACAACAGAAACTGGATACATCAAAATATGTTTTACCTTACAAAATTTGTTGGAAATGGCACTATTTACCATGAAGACAACTGTGTTCGAAAGGCCATAGGAATGCTAAGACCGGTTACCTTCCACCAATCTAGATTTTAGTTATCATCAACGCTCTTGAATAAAATATTTGAAAAAGAAAAATCTAATTGTTTTAACAAGGTATCTGGACAGTCTGTTTGCATGTCCTTAGATGGATGGACCAACATACATAAGGAGCCGATAATCTGTATCGTTTTGACTGCAGAGGATGGAAACAGTGTTCTTTTAGAAAGCCTAGATACAGCTGATCATCCCCATACAGCTGACTATCTTGCCGAATTGGCTAATAATTCAATAAATAAGTGCAAAAATAAATAAGTAAGTAAATAATGTGAAATACTTTAGAAATACCCATTTGCCAAATGCTTGGTATAAAGAAAAAGGAAGAAGAAATTGGTCTTACCTCAGGATGCTCGATGGAATACACTTTCAGATTGTCTTGAGATCTATGTAAATAAGTGGCAAAAATATGTGAAGAGCATAAAGATCAAATTGATCCAGTGATTTTTAAAAAGTTTTTGATATTTGTATTAAACAGACGGCTGAAGATTTTCTACAGTTGCTAAAACCACAATTTCTATAGCACTGGATACAATACTTGCAACAAAAAGGTGCGTTTTTATCTCTAGCAGCTTACATTAAAAAAAGTTACTGGCTACTTTTGATAGTTTTAAATTTGAAGAAAAAAGACGCTTGCGTCAATATCAATTATTTAAGAGCAGATATCTTTAAGCTTTAACCCTACAATAAACAAAAAAGAATATCCATTACTAGCTAAAGAAAAAAGGGATGTTCCACACATTGTTTCCGAAGATTTTGCAGACACAGGATTATAATGATAACCATTACTAATAAAGTTGGAAGCTAAGTGGCCCCTTTTACAAAACTCTGTTTTTAGGGAAATAATCAAAATGTAACACCCTGCATGGTGGAGATCTCAAGAAGATGTTTCAGAAATTAAGAAGTCCCCTATAGTGCTTTTCCTTTGTATGTCTGTGCATCTCAGCTGATATCAAAAGGGGTATTTTCTACTTATGGGCGCATACATTCCGAATTAAGAATTGTAACACTTAGGTTTTTTCTACATTTTTTTTTTAAATTAAGTATTTTTTGAATTAAAAAGGTTATTTTAGTTTTAATTTTTTAATTTTTTTTTTATTTTATTCTTGTAATAACCAGCTGTCCATTTCGATTATTATAATAAAATAATAAATAACACCACATAAAAATGCGTTTTTTGTATGAAAAAATACATTTAAAGTGTTAAAATTTTAAACTTTTTTAAAATTAATCATGATTTTTTTTTATCGATGATTTTAATCATCTTAATCCTGGTCTTTAATATAATTTAGGTCATTTAAAAATAAATGTATACTGCACCTGAATGGAAGGACGTCCCATCTCATTTTGCTCCCCGGCTGCTGCAGCTAGAAGATCATATATGTTTCCGGGTACGCTGGATTTGAAATGGGACGTGATACAGGAGGTGATTATGTGATCCGGAATGGTGGGGAATTGCGCTTTCAGTTCATGAAAGATCTGCATGACCCGAACGTTGGAGGACCTCCGTTTTGCCCCGGCGTACATGGCCGGCCATTATGACATACCTGAAATTAGGAAACAAAAGGTTTTTTATAGTTATCGAATTTAAACAGTAAAGTATTTAATTGTACAAGGATGTAAAAATAAAAAAAAATTGGTGTATTTTTTTTTTGTTAAAGTAAACTAATACAGACGATTCCGATCTTTGTTTTGGAACAATCTACTCATAAAGGATCTGTTTGTTATTCAGAAATATTTAACACTATTTTACACTTTTTCTATTCAAGTAGTTCTAAACTATACCTTCCATAAGGGTGCTTACGTAAAAATAGTGTAAATTAGTGTACACTATTTTTGGATAACAAACAGATCTAAAACACATGAATGGGTAATAGACGTCAACGCCATCTACTGACCAAAGGGCGAAGCTAGCTTGTCTGATGAGATCTGATATAGATCGAAACCGGTCACAAGATGTCGTTAGGTGAAATCTCTACAAAGTTAGTTAAGAAATTAACTACACTATTGTAAACAGATCTAAAATTAAGACGAAATGGTAATATTACTTTTGACTTTTTTTTCCTAGGAGCCGTCTTGATTTACTACAGGAGGCAGCGCAGCCTTCTGGGCTTTGTGTGCCTAATCTCCAATTTTCTTTTATACCAACCTTCCTACTAGTCTTGTTCCTTCTACAAGTCTGTGTAACCCCGCGACTGGTTGGTTAATATATTCCTGTGGGCCCATTTTCGGTTCCCCAAATAATGTGATTCCAACGCTTCACATTCGCACAGGATAAGCTGGTTCTTCCCCATCCGTCGCACATTCTGCAACTTGGGTCCCCATTGTATGAGTCTATCTCGTGAAGATGTCTTCTTGGGTTATCGTGCTCTGTTAGCAGCCCTACTGTTATGCGAAGTATTTTCCTACTTTGTCTAAGTAGTTTTTCTTTGTTCTTTTGGAAGGGCCCTTTATAAAGCCTTCTCGTGTTTGTTTCGGATCCATTCCCTGGTTTGCGCTCGTGCTGTGATTTTGGTCACTCCAAGGGCAGGTTCTGGTCCAAAGAATGGTGTTGATGACCCCTGTCTCGCTAGCTCATTCGCTTTTTCGTTGCCTTATAGTTCACAATTTTGCCTTTTTAAGATCTACTTTTTAAAATATGGTATCAATCCGTAGTTTAAACTAAAATTGAAATACTGCTTCAGAAAATATTTTTACTAAACTAAAGAAAACTTAAATTTAGATAAACTATTTAAAGTTTCTTTTTAAATGATATTTTATTAAACAAAATAATACAAAAAAAAAAACAAAAAAAAAATGTACGTTTTTTGCGGGTTTTAATATTGACAGTTTAAGAATAAAACTTAAACATGACGAAATATATGTTATAGGTTGGGTTGCTAACCGTCCTTCAGACGGGAGGATTGTCCTCCTTTAAACCAAAATGTCCTCCGTCCTCCGCAGCTACTTCGGAGAATGCATCGATCTTTTCAAATATGTAAAGGACTTTAGGTTTAAAACTAGGTTTCGAAAAGACAAAAGGTTTTTTGGTTTTAAAGTAAGGAACATGATTAATCGTTATTTAAATCAAGATGAAAAAGTAAAAATTTTAAATATTTTTTTAATGATAATGTTCTTAACTACATTGAAAATAACTTTGATTATACCGATGATAGTATAATGGTTAAGTTGGAAATCTCTCTTTAGAACACGATTTAGAAAAGTTTTTTTCTTTTAATTTTTTTTTTCGGCTTAATACAGAAATTAAATTTACGAGATGCAATTAACCGAGACAAAATATTTAGAACAAATAATATTTGGCATTCTTACACAACTAGCCAAAAATGGTCATTTATTTTTCAAAATTTCTTTTGCTCTAAACATTTCTGCGACTTCTGCATTTCCCGAACGTATTTTTTTTTTAATAAACATTAAGTGGCGGGAATTAACAAAATTTGAACTGCTGGTCTCTACTAAGTCATTTTTTTATGTGTCCTCCTTTAGCCCTGTGACGAGTTGGCAACCCTAGTTATAATTATAGGAACCAGCAAGTTAGCAAGCGCGTGTGCAGATTGGAAATGACATTTTTAATTTTATGGTGATATCAAATATACAGGGTGTTTCATAATTACATAAAAAAACGTTTTTATGAGCATAACATATGTTCGAAGTTGCTTTGTTTTTTAAGATACATGACGTTAAAGTTAAAAAAGTCGGTATTTTATAAATATTTTAAATATCCTTAAAACGATTTGGTTTAAGGATAAGCTTGGTACAATTTTTGAAGTATAAAGTGTTTAACTAAATTAAAATTATTGGTACCAATGGCGTCTCAATAGGCACTACAGCTAATATTATAGAAAAAAGCACGCCACTGACTTTTTTGTCCTATTGACAGTTTTGCGGTTAAATTATGATTAAATTAAAATATTTTACTTTAAAAGAAAAATGGCTATTTTTGTCAATTTTCCTCGCAATTTTCTTTATATAAAAAAGTACGGTTTTCGGTGTTATAGGTTTTAGGTACCATTTAAAAAACAAATGGTACTAGTAATTTGCTGTTCAATTTTAATTACCAAAAATAAAACTCTATAAACGGTTTTTAAAGAGGCTAAGGAGCACTTCGGCTCCGAAGCATGTTAGCCCAGGAATCGGCAAAGATGATGCTAGCATAAGTTTTTTGGAATGCTTAAGGCATTTTATTTTAACCTCCAAATTGGTAAAATAATAAATAAAGAATATTATATTAAACTTTCGGACTAGCTGCATATAATTTTTTTTTAAGAAAAGAACTGGTGTACAAAAAAAAGTCATTTTTTAAACAACGCACCCTTTTACACAGCTCAGATAAATCATTACAAAAATTAGTAAAATAAAGTACATTTTGTTACAACCTTCACCCTATTCGGTAGATTTAACTCCTTCTTATTTCTGGCTTTACGTCAATATAAATCAATTTATCAAGTATTATTGTCATTCACGATCTCTTGACGTGTCTGTGTTTTACCTAGAGCTGTCGGTAATTGAATTTAAATAATCAACAAATCGAATTCAATAACTTCCCAGTAATTGGATTACTTTACTTAATTCAATTACTTTTTGAAAAAGGTAATTGTATTTGGATTAACAATTAATAGGATAATGTAATCGTAATTGGTAATGGATTTTCAAGAATACCAAGTAATTCAATTACTTAGGAGGTAATTCGATTACTTATGAAGTAATTGAATTATTTAGAAATTAATTCGATTACCTAATAAATAATGAAATTATATCGAAAAATTTAATTACCCTTTTTAATAGAAAATCTGCAGAAATTTTGGTCAGCTAGAAAGAGCATCTTGAAACACGGCAGGCCGCTTTAAATCCGGCGAACGCCGCTTCCGCGCCTATTTAGTATTTTCGATTGATGCTTACCGCCACCGTTTTTATACTTTTTTTTGTGGGCAAATCTGTTAATGCTCGGGGTAGGATAAAAAGACATTTTTATTTTAGAGTCATTTAATGTTGAACGAGCCGTCTTATGCATATTAGTATAAATATTTTATTTGTTTAGTGTTTCGTGTTTAATATATGTGGTAATTTAAATAGAGTCATTGCTAAAATATTTAATTACTTTTAGTTTTAATTTACAAATGAATTACTTTTAACAAACATGCTAGTAGTAATTGGTAATCGTAATTAACTACTACTTAGAAGATTAATTGGTAATAGTAATTGAATTACTTTTTAAAGTAATTGCGACAGTCGGTTTTACCTATAGTTTTTTGTACCTTTTTTTAATCAAAGAGCAAATATAGCTATAAGCTGCATTAACATTTTAATTCATACTTTTAACGCTAGAGTGATCTAGTAAAAATATAGCGAAAACAAAGAATTTTTCGTTCGATTATCACTTATCACCAACCTTGTTTCAGCATTCTTTGTTAAAATAGGAAAATTTTTAAAATTTCTAAAATAACTAAGCAACATTTTTTATTGTTCTGCCAAATTACTATGTTGTGTAAGTTATACCTTGGATTACGTTTGTCAAAATCATAAAAAATGGCAAAAATTTGGTGCCAAGAACGCAACTCTCTATATATAATTGATTCGTGTATGTCTAGCATTTATTTTGATAAAATTGGAAACATTACGTTATTGAATACCAGTTTTTCAACAAATATTTTAAAAAGTGGGTGGACTTTGAAATATACTCTAGTAAAGAATTCCGAGAACAGGAAATGAGTCTACTAAGTTATTGAAATTGATTTAATTATTTATTGATTTCAATTAAATTACATGTACTTAATTCGCAGCATTTTAAATGCAAATGGTGAGGTATATGCTTTCCTGCATGCATAGCATCAACAACTAAAAAAAATATCTTTTATTTCATACTTTACTGTAAAACGCAGTTTTAAATACTTGGTTTTAGTCCGGAAAATTAGCTATTAAAGTATCTAGTCCGGTAAGAAAAAATTACCGGACTAGTCCGGTATCCGCTAAAACTTTTTTTACCGGACTCAATACTGTAATAGTAATTTACATTACAAGGCCGGGAAAAGGTCTATAAATGTGCAAGTCTAGATGTTTACGGAAAAGGTGACGGAGGAGCCGAGTCTGGAATTTCTAGACGAGTCTTTTAATGACATTTCACGGCCGTGTATCGTACACCGTTTTATTTCAAACTGTTTTATCTTTTTTTGATAATGAAGTGTGAATATTCGGATAAAATAAAGGTGTTAGTATTGTCAAAATAAGGCAATTAAGGTAAACGCAACTACAATAATATAAGTTGTTTATCTAGTTGTCTTTAAATTGGTTGGTTAAATAGGGAGTTATTGGCCACAATATAGCTTTTAAAACCAATAACTCCTTGGGCAAACACTTAAAAAACAACAAAGACAAAATTCATAAAAATTCTAACAGTGGTGTTTACCAAATAAATTGTGGTTCATGTCCTAAGGTTAACATAGGTCAAACAGGTCGCAATTTTAATAAAAGGCTATCAGAACACAAAAATAGTTTTCTAAAAGAAAAAACAGACTCGACAAATGCCAATCATCTATTAAAAGAAAAACATAATTTCAATGAAAATTTTAAAATATTACATGTCCAAAACAAAGGTCAAAAATTAAATCTTTAGAAATAAATAGGTTAAAAAATACAAATATTTAACTAAACGATCAATTGGATCTTAGTGCTTCCCCATTATTAAACTTATTTAATTAATGTTATTAATAGTCGTAATCCCTCAATAGAAAAATGAGAATGTTTACATATTAAATTAGAAAAATTCCCAACCCTTATCTTAATGTATTTATTAATAGGACCATAATAAGGTTCCGCCTACCTGTTTACCTATATTTAGAATAAAATATTTTGTAACAGTAGTTTTATACCAACCTTCTGATGAAGCTAATGTTTAGTGAAGCATGTTAAGGTGTTAAAATCGAAAAATAAAAAGTGGAAATCAGTGCTACAAATAGTATTTTTTCTTGATAATTGATATTTTATTACCTATTTTGGGGTAATATCATGAGTGCTTAAAAATTACCGATAATTTTCATGAAATCTTGTTATTTATACTTCCACGGGTTTGAAGAACAAGTGGAATTTTTATAACAAGCTTGAATAAAAATTATCTGGTTAATTTTTATGCACGAGCGGTATTTAGGGAGAAATTTCTAGAATGGAGAAATATGGGAGTTTGCAGAAGTGATGGAAAACGGGTAGATGGAATGACCTTAACTCCCTGGAAATATGGAAAACAATTACTTTGGGACGCTACTTGCAGCCATACACATGCAAAATCCTATCTGGACAAAACTTCTAATTTTGTAGGTGCGGCTGCTCGTATTGCCGAGAATAAAAAACATCTAAAATATAAAGAGCTTGAAGAACGCGTTATCTTCATTCCTTTTGCTGTTGAAACTTTTGGTCCTTTGGGTGATGAGGCTAAGGGTTTTATTAATGAAATTTGCAAAAAAATACAATGCAAAAAATCTCGAAGTTTCATTATCCAAAGAATTGGTTTAGCTGTGCAACGGGGTAATGCAGCTTCGGTACTAGGAACAATCCAGGAAGACCTAGGACTTGATAAGGTTTATAATTTTTAAATATAGATTAAGTTATTTATTTAATTTTAGAATATTGTTATTTCGCATAAGATATTATTAATTTAAAAATAAAATTAAAATGTTTTTTTGGGAGTATTATACTATTAAAATGGTTTATTTTGTCATACAATTTTCAATTTCATGTAACATAATTAAAACTATAACTGATATCGTTTTTTTTTATTACTTTAGAAGAAATAGTCATCGTATACATGACCAAATCGACTCATTTTAACTGATTTTGACGTTTCTAATTGACAATCCAAACAAACAGGTTTGATTGTTCTGTGTTTGTAAGTTAGTGGAAATACCACGTTATCTAGGCAACGTAAAATATCCGCTATTTATTTTTGATTTTTAACGCGTTTAGACCTGAGCACGCACTGATCCACCGCGAATGCTCAAGTGAAACGGTTATGCGCCACGCCACGCTGTGTGTTTCTATGGGAATAGTTCGGCAAATCCGCCGGCTGTCGGTCTCTGCGATGCTCAAAAGAAAATTTGGGTTCGCGAACGTCCAGTTTGAAGGGGGGTTGGGCTGTTGGGAGTATCTACGAACGCACGTACTTCAACGGGCGAATTATTTTAATTTAAAATGGAGTGGAGAAACACCAGAGTTTTGTTTATTGCAAGAATTGAAAAATTTCCCATATTAGGGGATGTGAGGAATCAAAAATATTATTAAAAAAAAAAAAACCAGATGTTTGGGGAAGCACTTGTGAATAATTTAAATATTGCAAATTTAGATAGTGCAGAAGCACAAAAAAAGATAAAAAGTCTCATGGAATTTTTTTGCCGTAAAAAAAAATAAAATTAGGGCCAGCATTGGAACTGGAGAAGGTATGTACATGCATATGTATACGGGGTGTTGTTTTTTGGCCGGGCTACAAAAGAAAATCACATGTAAATTTTCAAGTAAAAAAATAGGCCCCCCCTTTATTTTCCCAAAAAAATGTGTTTAAATATTTTGAGGAGCACACAGTTTGGGGCCCCAATGTGCAAGCTTGGGCTCTTTTCAGCCAACAGTTTACGAATTATCTGCTAAAAATGTATTTTCATTTTGGGGTAACTTATCATGCACCCTGCAGATGTAATTTTAAAATTTTTTTTATTATTTCACCACCCCCAACCAATACAAATTTGATCCAAATTTACATCATTTTTCTGAGAGTCAAACAAAACTATTATTTTTTTAAAAAGAAAAATATTTTTTTTTTTTTTTTTTCAGTTTAAATTTTTTTTTTTAATATTGTTTAATTGGTTTTTCTTTTTTTAAATTTTTTTATGCCTGTGATATATAAACTTTTTAAAAAAAAAATAAATTAAAAACCCAAATTTATATAATTTCTTTCACGAAGCACTTAATTGGGGTTTGACAAACTTCAGGAATAATGTAAGAGATGAAGATTTTGAGACTCAAAAGGATAAAGCTGCTGTGGGAGTCTCCAGTTGCCAAGAAACGCAAAGTCAGTGCGGGGCGTTCTCTTCCTTTGATATTGACTTTCTATAATTTGTATCCATTTTAATAATATTTGAAGTCAGTTTTTGTCATTCTTGTAAAATTTCGAAATTGATCATAACTGTTATCTGTCACTAACTCGCGTAATAAAGTATTTTGTCTGTTGCGTAAAAATTGAGTTTGCCACCACTTTCTTTTTTTATCAAATTATACATTAAAATAAATGCACCCGCCATGATTTCATCGTCGTCTTTCATTATTAACGCACTCCTGCGAACAACTGGATCAGCTTGTCGTCAAAAAAATAATAAACCTATTTAAACGCTTTTCGCAAACGCAAACGAATGCGTGCATGGATGCTCACTGCGTACGTACTCAGGTCTAAACCCACCTTTATAATAAAAAACATTTCAAAAAAATCTAGTTTTTAATTTTAAGTAAACTTAATTATAAATTAGGCAACCAGTTATACAACATATATTTTAAAGAATGAAGAATGACAAAATGTCATAAATACTAAAGCTCTTAGAATTTTCTAAATTTAGCTTTAATTTTTATTTTGATTTTCATTAAAGTTGTTCTTGATAAGGGGGCCCCGATTTGCCCCAATGAAAATACGCCCCTAATTTTGACATTTAAAGTGACACTTTTTAAAACTCATTAACGTTGTCATATATCTTAGTTTTTATAACTAGTTACGAAAAGTAAAATTTTTGCAACTAGTGATGAAAGGTAAGATTAAAAAGTGTCACTTTAAATTTCAAAATTAGAAAAAATTAAAAAAAAATCATATCGTTTTTCCCAAAAATTTAAAAAAAAAATTTTGTGAAAGGGGTTGGGGGAAAAACTTTTTTTCATAACTCATTCCTTTTTCGTTATGAAAAATATTGCGTTTCCCAACTCGTTGCACAAATAACTATTTTTGGATTTTTAGGGTTTTTGGCGGGGGATTTTCTTTTTCCTGTTTTAGTCGATCTGCCAGTTCATAGGTGACAATAGGACTGAACAGACTTAGTTTGCTATGCCCCGGGATCAGGACCTAAGTGGTTTATTCTTTAGAAACTTTTCAGGCCAGTAACGTAACCAGAATTTATTGAAACATAAATCCACAAAACTAAAACTTTAAAATAATATTAAATTTTTGTACTGCTATGATTATTTATTAATTATTTTTAAATTTACATGCTATTTTTATTCTTTTTTTTTAATTTTGCGGATATTTTTAAAAAGTATTAAATATTTTAGATTTAAGAAATTTCTGGTTTTATACATTTTTAATCCCTTTGTATTATTCTTTTTTTTTTGTATTAATTTGTTAATTTGTAATAAGCCGCAATATTTGAAATTAATAATAATTTTACATAATAATAGATCCACGATACGGTTAATAAAACAAAATACATCTATATTAAAAAAATAATAATCAAGGCTATAAATTATGTATAATTGGCACATTCACATTATAAAAGTGGCAACACACCTTCACTGTCTTAAATATAATTTAATACTTTCCACGTCAAACATAATTGCCACAAAAATAAAAAAATGTTTTGTAAAAATACTGTTTGTTTTCACCTAATAATAGAGAGTTTTCAAAATACTTGTTTTTAATTCCTTTGTTGACTTTTTACTTAAAGATTTGTTATTACTTATACGATGCCGTTCTTTGATGTGTCTCTGTTCGAATAAGCAATGTTGTGATGTTTTCTAATCATTTGTTATTATTGAAAATTATTTTTTTCTGTTTAACAGAAATTAAGTTTTTCTTTTAATAAAAAAAAACTTCCAAAAATTTAAAAACAAATTCCCAAACTATTACCAATTTTTTGGTTATTCCTTTTTTTTTGGGGGGTTTTCAAAAAAATTTTCTTTATCAAAACGCGCAGTTCGGGGCAAAATTATGTTCTTTTTAGTTAAAGCAGATTATTATTTTCCCCAATTATATTTGTAACTGGCTGGAATTTTAAATATTTTTGATTTAATGAAAATAATCTTAATGATAATGACAAAGTGTTTTTATTATAAATTAATAATATTTCCGTTTGGCAATACTGTAAACGTCTTGTAGCGGTGCACGTATTTATTACACCCAAATTGTAAATATTTAAAATGAAATTTTACAACAAGCTTTTATATCATGTAAATTGTGTAATGTAATAAATTAATGGGTTTGATTTAATTTAAAGATCGTTTTCTTCTTTAAAGAGTACGTAAATAAAAGCTGTTTTTTAATATGTGTTTTTTTTTACTATTAATTTTTACCGTTCAACTGCACCTGAAAATTCTCTATTATCAGGCGACTATTTACAAATTTGTAATATACGTATCTGTGACGATCGTATTCAGATCAAAATAGACCGACTCAATAAAAAACATTCATTTTTTTCTGATAACAGATGTAGAAAAAAGTCGTTTCAGTTTAATTTTAGACAATAATAAAATATCAAAGTTCACTGGTTTATCTCGTGACGAACAAACAAGGGACAAGATGGATTGTCCCAAGCAAAGTTTACAAAATTCACATAAAAGGTACTTCACTTGGGCGGGCCAACAATTCAACTTCGGCCGTTTTCTTAATGTTTGGCAGTGCAGTGCCTGCAAAGTAATCCGTCCTTATTACAAGCGTAGGCTACTGGCAGTGAATACAGGGTGGTCCGCGATAGTTTGTCCTTTTTTGCCACGCTTTTATTTGCTTAACCTATATGTATAGTATCTATGTATCTTTTTAAGAAATTTTTTAAAACCAATTTTCACGAATTTTAAAAAATCTAAATTATCTTGAAAATTTAAAGGGGGGGCAAGAGCCGATAATAATACAATTATTTAATACCTTTGTTCTAATGACCTGACTAGAAGCAACAAAACAAAAAAAATATTCATAAAACATTCTCAAAATGACTACGTGGCGAATGCGCAAGGCCAAAATAACAAAAAACGCTTTCTACTAAAATCCAGGCTACTGGCAACAAAAGAATCCTGTGTAATTTTTCCACAAAAAAAGTGGGTGTGCTGGGTGTTGGACTATGATTTTCTGGTGTAGTTTTTTTCGCTGATCACAAATTCAAAGTCAAAATTGAGAGTTAAATAGCAAAAATAGAAAAAAAGGCGTAATTTCAAATATTAACGTTTTTTTTTTTAAATTTAAAACGTCAATATCTTAAGAAATATAAAAGATACACGAAACTCTATATTACATAAACTATGTATTATTATAAGACCTTTAATTTAGGTTATATATATTTTTTTTAATCTAAATGCTTTTTTTTCGAGTTATAATCAAAATACCAAATTTTCAGGATTTTTTCACGAAAAAAATTTGATTGTTTTTAATTTTTTGTTTGCAAATTTTAAGTGATTTGGGGTTCAACTAAATAAAATAAATGATTTATAATAAAAAAAATCACAATAATAAAACAAAATTTTAACCATTTTGGACTGACATTTTTTGTCAAAATTGCATTTTCCTTTTTATCTTCTTTATCATTTATCTCATTAAAAATGTTTATATAACTTTTAATATAGATAATTTAAAAAGCCTAATTATTTGTTTTGGGATTTTTTTTTTGTATCTGTTATAGTCTACATAGTCGTAGTCCCCAAAATTCCCCGGTACGGGGGTTTTTTCATTAAAGTAAAAGGGGTTTAATTTGTTAAATAAGCTCGCGAAAAAAGCATTTCGATATTTTGTTCCTTTTCAAAAATTTAAAAAAATTTTTTTCGTCAAAATCTCAAAAAAAATAAAAGCTACAAAAAGTTTTATAACCTGGGTTTATTACAAAACCTCTAATTTAGGTTAAATAATCTTTGTATCGTAGTACTTTACGAAAAAATCAAAAAGCGAATTCTAGAGGTATACCCCCAAAAAATCCTGAAAAAATTGATTTTTTGATTATAACTCGTAAAGTATCCCCTTTAGATGAAAAGATTTTTTTTAAATTAAAAAAAAAGGTTTTATAAAAATAAAATTTTTTCATGTAATATTTTTGTAGCTTCTATAGTTTTTTAGATATTGACGAATAAAATTTTCCCTAAATTTTAGGTAAGGGGGAAAAGATTTTTGAAATACGGTTTTCGCGAGCTTTTCCATTATTTAGCTACTTTTTTATAGAAAAAAAAATTTACCAATGCATTTAATTTTTTTGAGAAAATTAACCATTTCTGTCGAAAAGCCCTCTAACCACGGGGAAACTTAACAAAACTTTAATTATTTTAAGATTTATAGCCCAAGAATAGCTCTTTTCAACTAGCTCAAGTTTGTTTAAATCAGCTCAGCCGTTTTAAAAAAACAGGGTGTGTTTGACGGAAACCTTTTTTAAAACCCCCACTAGTTTATTTTTTTAAAATATAGCAAAAAAATTTCAAACAAAAAAAAAGGGTTACATTATCCTCGACTTTAAAAATCAGGTTTTTTTTTAGGGTAATATAGCAAAAATTCAGAGAAACCTACATTTTTTTAAAAATTTCAGTTACGCCCCCCACGGCTTTTAAAAAAATTAAAAAAAAATTTATCTATTTCTTTAACCACTTTTACAAACAATATTTTTTTTCCCCCAACGCTGTGCGATAAATATTTTCTGAGATACAGCCGGCCTCCTTTCTTAGTTGTACACCCTTTATACAGTATCGGTTTTTGTTTTTGATTTTTTGTTTTTTGACCTTCAATTTAAATTTCAGATTTAGGTTCAGCAGAAAAAAAAACAGAAAATTTTAGTCCGTAACCCCACACACACCACCTTTTTCTTTATGGACCTGTGTAATTATTTGTAACGCTCCTTTTTTTAAGCAGTTTTAAAAACAACTTAAAAACATTCTACGTTCAATTGAAGAACACAAAAAAGTAGTGATTACGTTTAACGAGCTTTTAACAAACTAATTCATAATAATAACTACTTACTGGTACCCGTTTGCAGTTAAATCGTCTGGAAAATTTAATAACAAATTAAATTATATCAATTATACAAAATTAGTAATATTTATAATCACTCGAACTTTCAAAAAACGTATTTATTGAAGTTTATTTATTTAAGCTTATTTATTTAAACAAAACTTATTTTATTAGCAACTTTGCTTTAGAAATAATATAAAATAGAGTGTAATCTCGTTAGTCTGTTAAATTAGACGTATTTTCAAAAATTTTAAAAAGGCATTAGCTTAAATACTCTGCTCAAAAAAATTAACGAGACACTTTTTAATAAACTTGTAAAATATTAGCTTGGTGTTTTTAAAAAAAAAGTTATATAACTTAAATTAAAAGTCTTGTAAAAATACATAATTTATGTCAGATAAAATTTCTTGTAGCTTCTATAGTTTTTAAGATAGTGACGTTTTAAATTTTAAAAATAATCGTTAATATCTCAAAAACTATATGAGATACAAAAATTTTTATGGAACAAAGAATACAGCTTTCTAAATTGTCTATATAAAAAGTTATATAAATATATTTGATAGGATGAATAATAAAGGAGATATATTATATATTTCAAACTTTGTTTTTGGTACCTTTTTTAATTTATAGGTTTTTTCTTAGAAATAAATCAAATTACACATTCCTCAATTTATTGCGAGAAAATGTGTATGTCTTTCGAAATATGTAAGTGTAATCTGAATGTAATTAATGCCTTAAAAGTTACAAATGGACTAAGAGGTGTCCCTTTAATTTTTTTGAGCTGTGCATTTCTTTTAATGACGAATTCCTGTGTCGAGTTCATATAAATAAAATTCCCATACAGAATGATCCATGATTAATTAATTGAGTTTTATCCATAATACATTCACGGGATATTTTTCTTTGGTTAAGGTTATTTATTGATTAAATTGTTTAACCACAATTTAAGGTGAATCAGAGTTTCGCCTAATCCATCAGACGAGCCCCCACGTATAATGCACAATTTTTTAAAATCATTTAAGTGTCACACTAATTCGTGTGACACTTAAAAAATGCTAAACTTCAGCGTCCTGCGATTTTGCAGGTAAACACTTCGAGCATATACTAACCTGGAGGGATAAAGCAAAGAGCTGAAAACGTGGTCGCATTAGAAAGAGAAAGCAAAAGTCATCGTCCGCTTCTATCTTTCCCTCACAGTGTACCTGATTCGCCGATTCAAATAATCTGCCCAAAGCAAATGGCACTGCTATTTCATCAATACCGTAGTAATGTCTGAGGTTATACTAAAGGACCCGAAACGCATAGTTATGTCGTTGCATATAACCACTGACAGCATGCACTGGACAAGCTGTTAATAAGTGCATAAGGGTTGTGGGTTGCTGTCGACAGACTCGACAAGCAGTATCTGGAATATTAGGAAACTGACTTCGGTATACCAATGTGTTTATCACCCCATCCTGGCATGCTAGTAGAAAACCTCGGTCTCACACTTGAGCTCAGCAGATTTCAAAAACTCAAACATCAGGTTTCGAAATAGATTGAGTATTTCTATGTCTTGGTAAATTACTCCATGCTGCAGCTTATTAATGTGATCTTCTAAGAGCATCTGCTGTTCTGCTCATTTAACTGCAGTTCTTACGGCTTTAGACTCAAGTCTTATAAGTGATGATGGTCGTTGTTTGGATCTATTGCAAATCTGAGACCGAATTTCTCCACTGCTGTTTCAGGTCATCCATATAAAACAGATGGGTTACCTTATGCTCACGTCTTCCAGGTGATCCAATATCCATGTTTCTTTCGAAGAGACACGGATACGCGAATGAGCGATATACAGAATAGCAAAGGACTGAGTGAGTCACCCTGAAATGCGCCCCTTTTAAACGTAATCTGTTCGGTAATAATTTTTTGTGCTCCAGATGTTATTGAGAACTTTGATTTTCAAAGTGACATAAGTCGCTCAATGCACTAAATAAGGTTAGAGGAACCTTTAGATCTTTAAGCAGATGCAACAGTTATTAGTAAGATGTTGTGTCAAATGCTTTTTTTAGTCAATCCATGCCATATTAAGGTTGCGATTGTAATGGATTAAGTCTTGTGTAATGCATCAATCGATTAGAAAAGTTTTTTTGCAACCATTAATTCCTCTTTTTCCTCCTCGCTTAGCTTTATTGTTATTATTGTTATTATTATTAGATTAAATGATTTAAAAAAACAGGACAATTAACGTTCCAAAGAAAAATTTCGGGACACCGAGACAAACCCTTTAAAACCGGAACACTCTGTCACCCTACTCTTATTGAAAAAATTTAATTTAAACTTAAAGATTTCAGTTATAATACAGGTGCTGGTAAATCAACCGCAACACACTTGGTATTTATTTTTCTTTCAAACAACTGTGGATTATTTGTTATGAGAAAAACACGCGGACAATATTTGTTTTTTATAGGTTCAAAATAAAAAATCTGGAGGTGTAAGTTTTATATTTAGCTCTCTTTCAGGGAATTTTACAAGTCCTACTCTACGTCTTTATTTGAAACATAAATAGTATTTCTTGAGAAATGCTTATACTTAAAAGAAAATTCCCGAAGTAAGCATAATTTATGGATATTTTATGGAATTTTTTAAAATTGCAAATTTAAAAATAATATTTATTTTTTAATTTTTTTTTTAATAAACTGAGTCTGTTTACATCATGAGTTATTCAACTTTTATACCTTTCTTAACAATAATTTTATTTCAAAATTAATTGTGACCATGTGGGGAATGTGGGAAATAAAGAAATTTGTATTGGTGCAAAATTTATATTAAAACCAATATCCTAGAAAAGACCTTTCGGTAAAAACCATCATCATTGTTATCTGCAAGTAAAAATTAAACAATAAAAACAAATTGAAGAAAAGTGTAGGAGATTCAAGAATGGGCTCCTCCCGGCTACAGCATAAACCAAGAGATGTCTACACTAGTTTGGAACAGAACGACATAAAAAGTCAGGTTAGTGACAACATTCTAGACGTGAGAACAGACCAGGTGATTTCCCAATACTCATTTAACAAAAACTTCTAGGAAAAAATTCCAGATTAAAGTGAGTGGCAGCAACCCGATGTCCCCGGCACGGTTGGTATCATTACCAAAATTACAAAACAGAGAA
>JAHBCN010007728.1:0-42046 GCA_019359885.1 Listronotus oregonensis | reverse complement strand
GTATTTTCCCTTTTTTAAATACTTAAAAATTTAACTCGTTTTTTAAAAAATATATGCCCCAATCTGACATTTAGGTTTTTACCTATAATAAACTTTCTTTAAAATGTTTTTTTTTTTAAGTTTTTCATTTTATTTTTATATTTCAATATTTAAAATAAAACATATATTATCATTTTTAAATCCAGAATAACAGTAAGAAAACCCTTAATTTTTCGAAAATTGATAAGGTTTTTTGCGTTCTTTCTGATAATATATTTGAAAAAAAGTGTTATTTGTTCCCTCTTATGGGTTTTTTTTGGTATAATAACTTTAAATTAAGTTTAAAATTATACAGAGATAATGTTAAATATCAACGGACTAGACAAATTTTTATTCTCCAGAGAATTATACAAGGACATTTTAAATGTTTTTGTATTACCAATCTTTAAGAAATCATTTTAAGTTGTCTTTATTTTTAAATTGCTCGGATGTCATATATTGTAAAGAAAATTAGTAAAATAATGCTTTTAAAAAAATTAAAATGAAAAAAGATATTGGGCAATGAATCCGATATCTGAGTTAAATATTTCCGAAACATCCCTCTTATTAAAACTTCTATTACTGGAAAATAGCCCAAGTTCTTGGGTTAATGAATATTTTTTATCAAAATGTGAATGGAGAACTCAAAATATCATTTGAAGGGAACACGGGGGGTGGGAAAATAATATAAAATTTTTTTTAATATACCAGGACGTCACAGTCATCAAAACAAAAATTGGTATTGACATTGAGGTAAGTAAATTTTTAATACTATTTATTTCTAGAAAAAAATATATGTACTCATTATAATATAATATGTACTTCAATGCACTATCATCTTGAACAACGTAGTTTCAATATGCCTGCACCAAAGACCCTACCAGAAACAGATATCGTTGTCCGGCATATTGTAGTAGGTTACGTGGCATATCCGCTAAAGGAATATTTAATGAGAGCATATTTAGGAAATAACCTTTCTCAACAATAAAAGAGTTTTAATAAAAGACTTTCACGTGCTAGAATTCTTGTCGAATGTGTCTTCGGTATAATAACTTTAAAATGGGAATCTTAAAAACAGAAATTAAAATTAATCCTGATAAAGTCGACTTAATTGTGAAATGTATTTGCCTATTACATAAGTAAATTATCGATTTGGAGGGTACCCCAGACGTATTGCAGTGTTCAGAAAGCACTCAACCAACTCAGGTTCAAGAGGAAAGCGCTGTTTTAACAGAGCTACAAACACTGCTTACGATATTTGAATGAAATTTTGCCAATAATTAAATCGTGTATAATTAAGTTTAAGTATCAAGTTGATAGTTTTGGTTTTCCAAAAATGTTTTGCCATAAAAATCTATAAGAATGTCTCTTTCTTGAATTAAAACAATCAATTTTTCACAACCTATTTTTACCACGTGCACTTAACTACCTACCATCAGCAACGTCATATGGATTCGTTCGTACAAACAACAAAGAAAATCAAGTTATTTTGGTCGTATGAAAACTTCGTATGAATTTGTACGAATTCCTACAAATGGATCGTGGCTAATATACTAAGTGACATAGAAATCCGAACACCCAGTTTGATGATTGATTTTAATTTAATAAAATTTTGTATAAGTACTTGATGAAGCATAATAAGTAAATGATTAAAATATTGCATTGCTTTAAAGCCCTTTTACCCTTAATAATGTGTGGATGCACCCCGATGTGTAACGCATTCTCCAACTCGTCTAGGCATGCTTCTGATCAAGTGGTCAATGTCATCCTGTGGTATCTCATTCCAGGCAATCACCAACTCCTCTCGAAGTGCTCCTAAAGTCTGAGGGGGACGTTGCAAATGGAGCAATCTCCTACCCATCATATCCCACACGTGTTCAATTGGGGATAAGTCGAGAGATCTTGGTGGCCATGGTAACAATATGACATCATTATGTTGAAAGAAGTCCATTGACTCTTGCAACATGTGGTCCCGGGGATTATCTTGTTGGAAAGTTGTATTTGCCAAAGGGGGTCAAGAAAATGGTAAAAGATGGGGTTCTAGAACTTCTTGGATATAACGCTGCGCGGTCATGTTACCTCTGATGAAGATTAGAGGTGACCTGGAACCATAAGCTATAGCACCCCAAACCATAACTCCAACAGTGTGATGAACATGTCTTTCAACAAAAAACTGTGGATTCCTCCTTTCACCACGTCGCCTTCTAACCCTGGCTCGACCATCGTGCATGCCTAAATAAAATCGAGACTCGTCACTAAAGACAATACTGTTTTCCCTTCCTGATCCCCGAGTGACCGTTTCTGCCCCCTCAAGGCGATTACGTCGGTGTTCTGGAGTTAAAGGGAGGACCCAGTGTGGTCGGTATGAAAACAGGCTCATTCGTCGGTAAACAGTTCGCATGCCAATAGGTCTTCCATGTTCTGCAAACCATTCATTTGCAATGGACCTGGTAGTGGAGAAACGGTCCCTTAAAGCCAATAATCTTAGGCGACGATCTTTACGGTCTGTTGTTCTACGGCGGCGTCCAGTGCCCCTTGCTCTTCGCGTACGGCCTTCTTGATGCCATGCCTGTCAACACTGCAATTTCCTGAAAAGAAAGTCCAGCTTCCGAAGTCCCACTATACGGCCTCTTTCAAACTCACTAAGTTGACGAAATCGTACAGGTCTCCGTACGGCATCGTATTCAATCGTAAAGAATGTCAAGAACCAAAATCCGCCAAATTTGGATCTTTGCTGCGGCTGCAATATTCAATTTTAGATTGTTAGTAAATTAAAAAAAAAGCAGTATAAAAACCCAAATCTCAGACTGATAAGGCTGCAAATGCCATCATTTGTTATTTTCAGTAAGATAAATAAATTCACCAAATGTTATTAAAATAAAACCATTTAACCTGGTTGTTCGGATATAAACATGAATTTTTGTTTAGGTAGGATAAAATCGTATGAGTTCGTACGAATTCGTAGGAACAAATTTTCGTACGAATTCTTATCCGCCTTAATATCCAAAAAAACGTTACTTTGCAACTTTATTTATCTTTAAAGATACAGGGAATAAAAGAACTCTTAAATATATATTTTTTTAAATCCAATTTTAGAATATATTAAGCTCGATATTAAGTTATCTAGGTAGACATCTGCTTCGATGCTTTTAAATAAATAAAAGAGTACTTAAAATAATTACCACTAAAAATGTCATAAAATTAATAATCCACAGATAAGTAGTATATAAGTAGCTTGTCCTTGAGTCTCTCTATCTCATTAGAACAAACACAACAATTTTAATACGAAATACGGTAATTGAATTTCAGAGCTCGGGTATTTGGTAGGTACTATTTATCTAATGCAGAGGTTGACAGACAAAAAGATAAGTACACCTTTTAGAGTATTGATAAAATTATAAACAAACAAGTACTTGAAATATGTACCTTTATTTGCCTATGGCGAGATTTATTTTAAACGATGGTCGGAACAAACAAAACATAAATATCTGCATAAAAATTAAGGAAAGATAAATAATTGTTATGCCATAATAAGTTAAGTTTAAGAACCCCATTAAAATGCAATAATGGTAGAATTGCGTCATCTAAATCAAAATATTAGACAGTTTTTAAGGCATATAAAACTGTATTTCCCCTTTTTTAAAGCGTAAAAAGTTTACTTAAGAAATTCCATTGCTTCATTGGCTGCCAGCTGTACGTACCTGGTCAACCTGTGCAAACTTGTTCAGTTTGGTAAGTCAAATGCTCAACCTGTGCAAACATCCATGGTCCCTATCTATTAGGCTAGCAGGGGTAAATTAGCAAAACTCGATTAAAAAATCACTGGAATTTGTAGCTAATTAGTTGCTAAAATGGGGATTGCTCAAGACGATTTCGAAAAATCGAAATTACTGCTATGTTAATATAAAGATAGAAGGCATTTTTGATAAACTGTTAATTACCTATCGACTGTATTACACGATTTTCTTACTAATTTTTTGCTATAAATTAGCAATAGCAAAATATCATTAGGTACTTTTTAATTTTAAACACGCTACCTTGAACCGAGCTTTGAACTTCACATTTTTTACCACACGTTATCAACGGCTGTGATTTTGTTGCTGGGCTGGCAAGCACTTAATTGCTCTTATAGTACAAGCAACAAAATAGTTTCTAGTGATCCACCGATATTTTTTAATTTTTCCGTTACATGCTATTTTAAATTTCATTTTTCACCAATTCACCACGTTACCAGCGGCAGTGATTTTGTTGCTGTGCAGGCAAGCACTCAATTGTTCTCACAGTACAGTACATTCCACAATAATTCGTTGATTTCTCGTTTTACCTGGTAGTGTTAGTTGTAAGACTGAGAATGCCCTCGGACATAATGCCTACAGCAACCAATTACAACCGGCCCTACAGTGTAGTCTACCCACCACAAGGGGAAGACTGGAGTCGAAAAACGACCGACCTGCTCCGGGCTGACATCTGTTGGTCCACCGATGGCTCCAAAACCAAGGACGGTGTTAAAGCTGGAATATATGGACAGAGGCCGAGGGCAGAGTTTTCCTTTAGCATGGGCATTCTCGCAACCATATTTTAAGCGGAGGTATTTGCTATTGAGATGTGTGCTAGATCGCTGGTTGATCGGCACTGCACACGTAAGACAATTAGGATATTCTCCGATAGTCAAGCAGCTCTTAAGGCTCTTGAATCCAGCCGGTGCAATTCGAAAACCGTCTGGAATTGCACGGATGAGCTGACCAAACCGGGTCAAAACAATAAGGTTGTGAATACCTGGACACACCGGCCTAGAGGGTAATGAATCCGCAGACCTCCTTGCCAAAAGGGCCGGAAAAAATTCAAGGCCGGAACTGGTCATCGGTATTTCTTATGGAACAGCCAAGCAGTTCATATCAGCTTGGACACAAAGAAAATCTTCGTACGCATGGACTTCCGGTCTCAGACACTCAAGGCCTTCATAAGCTCACCGAACCAACAATGTACTGTCAAACTACTGGAGCAATCAAGGGTACACCTTAAAACTCTAGTGGGACTGTACACGGCACACTGCAGATTAAAATACCTCATGCACAAAATCGGCCTAGCGGAAGACGCCGAGTGCCGTATGTGCATGGAGGCGGATGAATCGGCAGAACACATTCGCACAAGATTCGCAAAAGGAAAAGGAAAAACTTCTGCGGGCAGCAGGTTCCATAGTCTTGACCGAGGTCTTGACACTCTAGGGATGAAGGAACGAAGAAAGCGGGAAGTTCGGGGCCTCTCTAACTAAACTGTAAAAGGATGCATAAAAGTTGCACTACGTGTTGCTCTGTGAGGAGCTGCCAGGGAAGGAATTATACAGGCCAACTCCTCTGAGCAGAAGCCGTAAAAATACCTATAGAAGAGCGATAGATCCCCTGGAGCTCGACGGTGGGCAAGAAGAGGGAGCCTTTCTGTGAGCGTTGGATCATTAATAAGACGAACGGCTCTTCTTTGGATGGAGTCCAGAATGCTAAGTGTTGTAGGGGACGCCATTCCCCAGACATAAGAACAATATTCTAAAGAGGGTCTGATTTGCGATACATACTATAGTGTACAGATTGGAAGAAGAGAAATATTTTCTGGCTCGGAAGAGAAATCCAATCTTTTTTGAAGCTGCCGAAGCTATGGATAAAATGTGTTTGTGCCAGTTGAGGTTATTCTCAAAAGTAACGCCGACAAGATTAAACGACTCTTTGTTCTGCAGAACTTGGCCGCTCATATGTAAGGATGAACATTTGCAGACTTTTTCGCAAAGACCCTATGTTTCGAGGCATTAAACTGAACAATTTTGGCGCCCCAATCCAAGATTAGTTTGAGGTCTTGTGAAAGAGATATCTGCATTGATCTGCGCTTGTTTTCGAAATCAGAATTACACGGTGGCTTCAGAAATTGAATACTTACTAGAGTGAAGGGTACTATCGTCAGCAAAACTATGAATGGGATTGATTGTGGAAGAGAGAAGATCGTTAATGTGTAGAAGAAACAGCGTGGGTGCCAGCACTGAGCCCTTGGGCACCCCAGCATTAATTTGGTAGAAGCTGGAGGAATGACCATCTACACTAACTGATATACGTCGATTAGAAAGGAAACTGGAAAGCCAAGAGCAAAGCTTAGGTGGAAGACCGTAAGAAGGAAGTTTGTTAAGAAGCCCATCATGCCAGACCTGATCGAAAGCTTTGGATATGTCAAGAGCAACGATCTGGGATTCACCAAGAAACTCAAGGGACTTGTTCCAGTTGTGTGAGACAAAGGAAAGAAGATCAGCTGTGGATCTACTGTGACGGAATCCATATTGTCTATCATGTAATGTAAGATCTTATGTTTTTCCAGATACTTTAAGATTTGGGAATTAATGAATTTTTCCATTACTTTGCGAACAACTGAAAGAAGAGATATAGGTCTATAGTTGGAAGGGAGACTTTTGGATCCTTTTTTGGGGATTTTAAATTTTATTGCGGTCGAGAAATCAACAAATTATTGTGGAATGTACCATATCAGTAAATTTAAATATTTATATTAAAGCGTGCAGTGTTGCCAAATCGGGGTCTTTTCTAATAGGTCCCCGCATTTTCACGTCTGAAATATAATTAGGGAAAATAAAAGCCACTTTAACTAACCAGGCTACTGGCAACAAAAGAATTATTTTTGAAGAAAGGTTTTTGCACTGACCTTCATGTTTGGTTGTCTATGGGGTTTTTCTTTTCCATATGAAATTTTGTTTGATCCGTTGGCCGTGATAGATTTATTAACAAACATAAGATATACTAAAAATCAAGGCTCTTGATTACTAAGATTACTTTTGGGACTGATTGGGACCAAAAAGAACAGAAATTATACTTTAAAAAAACTAAAAACGCTTTTATAGCAAACCGAACTAAAAAGTAGGAAAACATTTTTAAGTATAAAAAGTTTGTGTTTACAAAAAAGCGTGGGGTACAATTTACTATATTTTAATAATAACTATTTAACAAACTTCCTTCCTACGGTCTTCCACCTAAACTTTGTTCCTATCTATCCAGTTTTCTTGCTAATCGGCGTACTTATACTAGTAATTGAAAATGATCACTGTTCTAGCCTTTATAAATTTATTGCTGCTCAGTACTGGCACCAAGTCTATTTCTTCTTCATACCGACGATTTTTTGTCTTTACGATCAATTCCTTTGCTGACCATAGTACTCTTCACTCTTCTAACAGGACCTTAAGTTAGTATTGCTTTGGGGCGTAAAAAATCTTGCTCAGTTTGATGCCTCAAAAACATAATCATGTTCGCTTATTTGAAAAAAGTCTGTCAATATTCATTCTTTACTTATGAGCGGCCAAATTCTTTAGAACAAAAAGTCGTTTAATCATGTGGGCGTTACTTTCGAAAATAACCTTAATTACTTAGCATAAACACATTATATTATTACCATTCTACTTAAATATTTTTAGATATGGAGGAGAGAGAAAAACTCTGCGGCAGTTGATTTAACTCTCTCTGGACACTCTAGGAATAAAAAACGATCAAAGTGGGAAGTTCGGCGGTTCTCAAGTTAAACTGTAAAGGGATGCATAAGAGTAGCACTAGGTATTGCTCTCCTGGAAGCAGCCAGAGAAGAATTATGGTAGCTAATTTCTAGGAGCAGAAGCCGTAAACATACCACACAATAGAGTAACAGATCCCCTACAGTCCGTTGATGGGCAAGAGAAGGGAGCTTTTCTGTAAGCGTGGGATTATTAATAAGACGAACGGCTCTTCTTTGAATCGAATTCAGACTGCTTAGTGATGCCATTCCCCAGACAATACATACAACACATACGTTTGGGATTTGCTTAGGCTAGGGATGTAACTTGTTTGTGCTAGTTAAGATTTTTTTAAAATAATACGCACAAAATTAAATGCCTTTTTGTTCTGCAAAGTTGGCCGCTCATATAATATGTAACAGATAAGTATTGGCAAACTTTTTTCGCGACAGCAAACATGATTGTCTTTTGGAGACATTAAACTGTATTGGTTTTAATATTCTTAAAACAGTATTTAATAATAAATTTTTTGGGTTACTTAATTGTCTAGAAAGTGGCCGCAACTCCGATTTTGACCAAATTTGGTATAAGGGGGTTTTTTGGGGCGCTGATCACAAATCTAAAAACCTTTTTTGGCGCAAACGTTTCGTTTTTGAGATATCCATCATCAAACTTGAAAATCAAACTAATCTCATTTACACTATATTCCCCCTTCTTTTTGTACACAATTCTTGATTTTTACACTAAATTGTGGCACACTATTTTGGAAACTCCTCTTAAAAACTTTTTTTATGTTTATTTTACACCTTTTTTCCATTAAATTGCTAAGGATCACTTACACACGGGGCGGCCATGTTGGCGTAAAAATTACCTATTGTATACATGGTTGCGGCGTTTGAAAGTGATTTTTTACAATTAAATGAAAAATAGGTAGAAAATAAATATAAAAACAAGTTTTTAAAAGGTGTTTCTAAACTATTGTGTTCCAATTTAGTGTAAAAATCAAGAATTCTTTACAAAAAGAAGGAGGAATAGTGTAAATGATGTTAGTTTGATTTTCAAGTTTGATGATGGATATCTCGAAAACGAAACGTTTCTGCCAAAAAAAGGTTTTCAGATTCGTGATCAGCGCCACAGAAAACCCCCGCATTTGGTTAAAATCGGAGTTGCGGCCACTTTCTAGACAATTACCAATTTTTGGTACGGAATCCTAATTGCGCGAGCCCAACTTGCTCTTGACTCTTGACCCAAGTCTTGACCGGTTTCATTTAATTTAAAATAACACAGGTAAAATAAAGTTGTGTATTTATATATGTAAATAAATTAAATTCTTTCATGGGTTATAGAATTGGCTAGATCATTAAAACTTTATATAAATTTTTCTCAATATTAACTGCCAAAGCACATAAACACACTATTAAAGTAATAAAACATTAGTAAAACATCTCGTTAAACAGTTTCGCCGTAAAATAAATAAACAAGAACCAATAAATATATTTTAAATATTTGCAAAGACACGAATCACACTAAATTCAAAAATTTGCCTTTATTCTTGTGAACGAAAGCGGGGGCGTTCAAAATTGACGTCACTTTTGACGTTTGGCATACCATATTATAAACGACAGTGGGCGAATTTCGTTTGTTCTCACTGTTATTTTGGTAAATAAATTCTTCATTGGAGTTGTAATACTAACCATTATCAGGATAACAAACAAAGAAACACTTTAAAATTTCAACACTCCATTAAAACGTACCGATATCACACAAAATTCATGTTTTTCGTCGAGATTTATCACGGAATATCACTGTGCCACTCACGTCACTGCTATCACGAAGTTCTGTTGTGGGTTTTATGTAAAACTATGTATTTTTGCGAGGTACAGACGAGATTGCTTTTAACTTATATTCACGGCAACCTTTAATGTATCGAGTGTTGTTCAAAACTGAAAGATTAGACACAAATAGATATGAAACGTCACGTAAATGTGAAAGTTTGATAACTAGAGCCATCTTTGAGTGTTGCACTAAATTACTCTGTAATATTTAAGTTAGTTACTTAAATATAATATACACAGTTAAAGGTACGCTTAAGCTAAGTCCCGGCGCATCCGCCAGAATTCAATACATAAAAATGAAGTTTGCCTTTCCAAATGCGATTTAATTGTCTCTTCAGAACTTAAAATTTTTAAGTTGTAAGTGTAAAGGTTGTCTTGGTATAATAATTTTGACTTAAGAAGTTCAGAATAATTCGGAGATAACATTAAATATCTCTTAAAGGAACAAATTTTTATCTTCAGAGAATTATACAAAGGCATTTTGAAATATTTTCATATTGCACCAAAACTTTAAGAAATCATTTTAAGTTTGTCTTAATTTTTTAGTTGCTCAAATCTTATATACTGTTAAAAAGTTAGTGTGGGTAAATCTGTAATTCACCGTTAAATGATTTTGGAAGGTCATGAATCGAGATAAAACCTTTTGCATCCTCTTTAGAAACAGGCCAACTACAAAGTGCCGAAAAAAAAGAGTGAATCCAACGAAAGGGGGTGTTTTTTACCCCATTTTTTCACCCTTTTTCCCTCCAGACATACAAGTATTTAAAAAAACGTTTCTTTTTCCATTTTTAATGGTTTATATAGGTTTTTTGGACTACTGAACTCAAATATGATATTAGAAATTACATTTGAGGGCTTAGAACGGCTAAATTCACCCTTTTTTACCCCCTGCACCCCTAAAACATACATTTCGCCACTGGGCCTGAATTTAAATATAATATTACCTATCCATATTTTCTTACCCCCTACAATTATTGAATTGATGAATTTAAATCTTTATTCAGAAATGATATACAAGGGGATCGGGTGATCAAATTGGCCCAATTTGAACACATCTTACCCCGTAGACATAAAATTGTGTAAAAAACATAGTTTTTCATTTCTGACTGAAAACTGTTTTTTGTGGCAATATGAAAAGCTCTTTTTATCATTTTGAGAAAATTATTGAAAATTTATCATATATGTATAAATAGTACATATTCATATTCATTGTAATATAAATTATATATATTATATTATATATATATATATATATATATATATATATATATATATATATATATATATATATATATATATATATATATATATATATATATATATATATATATATATATATATATATATATATATATATATATATATATATATATATAAAAAACATAATGACATATGAAATATTAATGAGATTTTTAATTGAGATTTTCCACTGACAATAGTTTGGTGTGGTATTTTTACTTGTACCAATTTTTAAAAAGAGATTTAAGATGCTCATCATTTAAATTTTCGATCTGTAAACATTTTGTGTACTTCATTTTGGAAGGTTTTCTCACAAAAATAAGTAGTACCAAAAACAAAAAAACAGACCACGAGCAAATTTATGCAAATTATCAAATTGTGTCAGTGGAAGACTCTTATAAAATTCCAACAAAGATGAGTTTTGATATTTGTTCTTAATTATATCACTGCATTGTAGATCAATCATTTCAATTTGAAGTTCCGGGGCTAGGGTTTCAATGTCAGTATCAAAGTTTCCGAAAAATCTTAATTTGATTCGCAATGGCTAAAAAAGTCCGAGAAACGAGTATCAAAATTTATCTTCAGCACTCAAAGTTTCGATTGCAAAATCGATAGGAAACTCAGTCTCAGTAGTGTGGCGAATATTTCACATGTTTTAAAATGTGAAAAACATTTACTTCTAGTTGTGATTGAAACAGTCTCAATTTTTCCGGAATGATTTGATATTAGTGTATAAATCAGGAAGATGCTGGTTTTCCCCCTTGCAATCCCAAATTCAGTTCGTTCACATGTTTTCAAATAAATTTTTTAGAATGCAAACTACAGCCATGCATTGTTTTGTAATTCAGTAAGGGGGCCCGATGCTTCATTCAAAAAAATTTCGATACTGCTCGAAGTTCAAAAAGCGTGAAGGACTTCCACAATAAGCCAGCGTACGGCAGTATGATAAGGTAAGTCAGTTTCTCCAATCTCTTAATAAATTGTCGGAATTGCCCGGTGATTCAGCCCAAAAGACCCTGATAAAATTAACAGTTGATATGACTGGTTTCAGAACGTCAGACATATCCAAACATTTTCCGCACAAGGACTGTTGATGAATGATACAATGTAAGACTAATGGTTTTGAACAAACCTTTATTTTCTACAGCTTTTTACCCGACGACCACTCCTTTTTTTCTTTCCCACTCATGTTTTGCCTCCATCAGTTGTAATACATTTCAAGTTTTTCCCTCGAAGGTTCTTTTGATTAATGGCCATTTCAACTCCTTTAAAAATATCTGTACCAGTAGTTGTGCCATGAATACTATACATATCAAAAGTTCTTCGTGCCTTACCCTTTTTTCCTCTCGAATATAAATCAACACCTGAGCGGGATCTGACATCCGTTGACTCATCCAAGGCCAAGAAAACCACTCAAAATTCCATTTTTTTTTGAACAGTTGAGAGGATATATTTTCAGCGATGCCCCCCTTCGAGCCCCCAGTGTTTGCTGACATACTGACAGTTTTTAATAAAAATTTTCTTTTCAGCCATTTCTTCGGCTACTGCAATTATGCATTCTTTGATCATTTTTTCCATCGGTGAATGGTTTCCACGTTTGCAATTTCAAAGGCCACACGAAAGCTGGCACGAGTTGCAGCCTCTTGTTCAGTTTTGAGTTTTGTAAATGAAGATTGCTGCAAATTTTAATCCGCGCTGCATAGCTTCAATTTTTCTGTCCGCAAACTTCCTTTATATTTTGAGTAATTTTGAAAATGTTTTGTTTCATAATGACGTTTAATGTTATATTCTTTGAGAGCGCTGTTTTGCAAATCAACATAGCGCGTTACTGGACTCAATTACGAAATACTGAATGTTCCACTGATCTTTGAATTTTCTGCATTCACCATCAATTTTCCTTCTTTTCCATACTACTAATTCACACACAAAAGCAACAATTAAAAACAAAATACTGGGTTTAAAGATGTCTTAAACTTAAACACGCACAAAACGTTTTAAGGAGGTATCAATATTTTATTTAACAACAGTGTCATAAAGGGAAATGACTTGTGTTGCGCCTTCTTATATATTCCAATTATTTCCATCTAGAAGTGAGTGGAAGGGCACCAGAACTTTTTTCGAACCAACGAGATTATTCTGTACGTGCTATTAGCGCCATCTGTTAGCGATAGAGTACTACCTATTTCCGCTTGTGTCCACCAGATGTCGTGTCACGTTACTCCTCATGGCTCGTACTCTACGACTAATCTAGAATTACAGATAATGACAAGAAATTTCTTATGCAGTTTGCCGTTTTGCGGACTTTAGTCCCATTGCAGCCTTTTTAAACGTTGTGTACTTTTTCAGTTTTTTTCATCAGTGGACTATTTCACTTCTTACCACCGGCAAAAATGATAATATGGTTTTGGCCCTCGGAACTTTCTGGAGTAAACAGTATGGCCCTAAGGCTGGAAAGTTTGGAGACCCCTGGTTTACACAAATTAAAAAATACTCTTTTATAGCAAACCGAACTAAAAAGTAGAAAATAATTTTTAAGTATAAAAATTTTGTGTAATAGTGATAGAAAGTCCAACAATCAATAATTATGACCAACTAATTTGGAATAAGATTTAAATAAAAATTAAGGTAACAAAATAATTCAATTATGGCGAAAAAGCGTGGAGTGCAATTTACTTTATTTTCATATTAACTCTAATTTTGTTAATAGCTACCAATAAAATAATTTGTAACAAAAAATATTAAGCACCCCACGCTTTTTTACTATAATAATTGAATTATTTTATTAATATATCAATAAATCATTCATTTGTTTGTATTTTAAGAATTCACAGAAAAAAATAAAAAGAAAAAAACATATTTCACAAAGCTTCACGCTCTCAAAGTAGAGGTAGAAAAAGAGCATGTCCCTCTCTTTTGGTCATCTAAGAAAGAAAAAAATGGTGGATATTCTATTACTATAAATGTCATGGCACGAACCAAAAAAAAAGAAAAAAATGAAAAAAAAAGTTCTCGTAGAATGGCAGTTTCCCAAAGAAAAAAGTAGTTTTTTTACAGAGTTTTTTTAAGCTCTCCAATGTAATTTCTAATGTCATATTTAGACTCGGTGGCTTAAAAAACCTACATGTACCATTAAAAATGGGAAAAAGCTTTTTTTTTGTGAGCGAAATGTATGTTTTAGAAGTGAATGGAGTAAAAGGTAAATTCAGCCCTTCCAAGCCCTCAAAAGTAAATTTCCAATATCATATTCGAAATCAATGACCCAAAAAATCTGTAAGAACCAGTAAATATGGAAAAAGAAACGTTTTTTAAATAATTTTGTGTTTGGGGTGCAAAAAGGGCGAAAAAATGGTACAAAAAACAGGGAGTGTTTTTTTGTAGAATCCACCATTTCTTTCCGACACTTTGTAGTTAATCTAAAAAAGTAGTTTTTTAAAGAGTTTTTTTAACTTTAGGTGGTTTTGAGAAAAAGGCGTTTGAAGTTTAAGTTAAGTTTCAGGTAGTCTAACAGATAGGACAGTACATATAACTTAATTTTTTTTTAATCAGCGATTTCGGCTGCATATATTGTCTTCTTTTACCTTGAAATTGAAGATTTAACGAATATTTTTCCAAAAGACGAGCACTTCTTCCATCTCGGGAAATTCATGAAAACTTTCCCAGTCTTGAATTGAAAGAACATATTAAAAAATACCGTTATTTCTACCCAATAAGGGAAATCCATAAAAAGAGGCCAAAAGAATGATAATAAAACACATCAAAGAAAGTGGTAACTGCCCCATAACTTACTGGAATATTGTAAATTCACAAAGAAAAAATAAAAACCAGACATCAAAAAACACTATAGATCCTAATATTTTAAATCAATTCTTTGTAAATGTATCTGAAGACATTATAAAATCTGCAAAATCAAATGTAAATGTAATATTAAACCTCTAAGAAAACTAAATACTTCATTTATTTTTAAGGGAACTAAGTTTTAATGATACCCGAAATATCATAGATTATAATAGGGTAAATTTCCAGATATATTAAAAATCTCTAAGGTCATTCCCATTCATAAAGGAGGTGAATTGATGCCACATAATTTTAGGTAATATCTTTAGTTCCAATTGTATCAAAAATTGTTGAAATTATATTAAAAAAAACAAATCAATGAATATTTCGAAAAAAATAAAGCTTTTTTACGTCATACAATACGGCTTCAGAAGGTAAATCTACCAGTGACTCGTCTCACTTTTACAGAATCATACAGGAATGGAAGCAAATCAACTTGTGGGGACAACCTTTTGTGATTTACAAAGGCATTTGACTGTCTATGTCATGAAAAACTTATACAAAAACTCAAATATTATAATTTCAATAGAAATAGCCAAAATTTAATTTCTTCTTATCTGAGCAATAGGTTTCAATACACTTCCTGCAACAATAGTCTTTCACAAATACTCCCAATAAAAACAGGGGTACCGCAGGGAGTTCTGTTCTTGGGCCAACTCTATTCTTAATATATATTAACATGATAGTCATGAAAGTCTGCAAGATGGAAGCTTGACTTTGTTTGCAGACGATACACTATAACAACAAAGACACAGAAAAGATCTATGCGGATCTATGAACAATAGAATGACTGAGGCTAAATTGGTTTATAGAACACAAACTATTTCTGAATGATACTAAAACAACTAGGTTGGTTTCACTCACAAAGATCTGTTGGCAGATGATTTAAATGATAGCGCTAAATTCTTGGGCATTCATCTAGACCCAAAACTGAACTTTAATATACACGTGGATCATCTAGCCAAAAAATGGCCTCTAACATCTTCCTGATAAGAAATTTAGCTATGATATTAGATACAAACGACCTTAAAACGGCTTATCATGCCCTTATCGGCTCTCTGCTGTCCTATGGTCTGATAGCCTGGGTTACGGCTGCAGCCAATAGAATATTTGGACTGCAAAAGAAAGATCATACGTATAATCTGCGGAGCTCCGGATATAGGGACGAGGTAAGGCATAAGTACAGAGAGAACTGGAGCATTCTTACTCTGCCAAGTCTTTATATATTACTTTGCCTTATTAACGCACATCAAAACAAACACACTTTCACTAGAGCAAATGAGATACATACACATAATACTCGTACAAATACAAAATTTCGCCTAATTATTACCGATTAAATTCCAGTAAAATAGGCAGTAACTATTATAACATGGTTTTCTTAACAAAATTTTAACACAATACTAGAGTTATCTCTAAGATTTTTAAATCTTATGTAAAAAAATGGCTTGTGCAGCGTGCATATTATGGTGTGGGGGAGTTCGTGATGACTGTGATATAGTATGAAATGAATGAATGATTATTATCATGGGGATATCATTGATGACTGATATAGTTAAAAAAGTACTGTGATATCTCACATTTGAAGACTCATAATTTTAAAATAAAGGAAATAATTCAATACTGCCCTTTTAATCCTATTTCTAATCCTATTTTAATATTGTTAATTCGATTTTAATATTTGTAATCATATTTTAATATTCTTAACATTTTAAACTTTAGTGTACTGAAATTTAGGTAATCTATTTTTAGATGTATATTATGATGTTAGATTATGTATCATAATTACATTGAGTTTTTATATATGTATAAAAGTACATGTTAACATAGAAAAAAGACTGACGTGTGTAAGCACTGTATGTGTAGTAACATGAATAAATGATTTGATTTGATTTGATTTGATCTTTTGAAGAAGTTGAACCTCGAAACTTAGAACTTTCGATTCTAGCTTTATTGCGCCGAACAACAACTTTAGTTATAACTTTTAAAATAATTCGAATTTCAAAAAATCCTTTTAAGGAGATACTTTTAAATATCTAATCTATAAAAATTTGGATTTTTTTTTAACTTTCTAGACTAGAATACCCTATTAAACGGGTAAAACCCAAAATAAATATGGTGTAAATTTATAGCACAAGTAAGGCAATAATTTTCGCCTCCTATCTAAAAACCATGTACCGCCACTGTTAAATAGATATGTGGTTAAAGAATATTTTATGCAATAAACGAACAAACAAGCAATCAATTCAAAGCTCTTCATTTGTTTTTATTATCTTTTCCACTTCACCCACTTGTTGATATCAATCATTTTCTATGCCTATTGATTTTCCGGAAAACTGTGGAAAGTGCGCAGTGCAAGGAGGGAAATTTTATAAGCAGTTTTTCTTCTCTCTTTCCACTGGAAAACTGCATAAGACGGACCTTTTTCATATGAGACGAATTTTCACCGAAGATTGTTGTTTTGAGTTTTATTCTATCAATGTCAGTCTACAAATATGTTTTCTCGTGACTCAGTTATTGAAGTAGAATAAAATACGTGACTATTGGCAGTGAAAATGGAAAGGTACTTTTAAATATTGTCAAAGAGGCCAGTGGTTCAAAGTTGAGTCATTTAAAGCAAGCACAGGAAGCTCATGGTAGGTTATTCGAGAATGTTGGTTTTAAAACGTATTTAATGCGTGTTTTTCTAAATTTCATAAATAACTATGGTCTTTGGAAAAACACAAGTTATAACTAGACTTCGGAATATATGCAAAAGAGAAAAGTCAAGAAATATGCGCATATATTATATGCAGACATTTTTTAAGAAATATGCAAACTATGCGAATAGCATATGCAAATATACAAAAAAATGTATTACATTAAAATATGTGGACCTAAAAATATATTTTACTATAAACTAACATTATAAAGAAGTATTTAGTACTTATATTATCTACATTTAAAAAAAAAATATATATTTTTCAATGTTTTCAGAGGCAAAACTTTATGTTATTTGTCGGTTGCATTTACGTGTGAAGCAGAATATTACTGATCTACGTCAATTGAAGTAATGGGCATTTTTAAAGTTAACAATTATTACTAAGGTAAAATTTTGTAACGATTAATTAAAAAAAATAAAACCGGAATTTTAGTTACCATCCTTAATTTTTAAAAACGGCTGTTTTTATTTTCACCAGTGACGTTTTTACACAATTTTTCAAAATCGGTAATTAAGCCTTTAGAAGGGACATGTTTTTATTTTCTAATTTTTAAATTATATCAAGTACAAATCCATAATGACATTCGATAAAAAACAAATTGACTAATTTAGATGTTAATAGTCCTTTACTTTCTTGCAAAGCTAAACACCATAGATCTTAATAAGTTTGAAAACTAATAATTTTACTGTATCAAAATGTTCGGTGTACAAAATTACATCTTTTATTGTAGTTTCCCATTTTGTTAAAAACGGCACAGGCAAGAACATGTTGGTAGACGCGTAGTCTACTTTTCAAGAAACTTTAACATCGTTTTTTCCTAATTTACTGATTCACCTGGAAAAACTGCTGTCTTACTTCGTCGGCAATAAAGTTCAACGTGGTGGGCTAAACATATATGAAGTCTGTTTGTTATTCAGTAACATTTTATACTATTTTACACTTTTTTTTTATCTTCGAAGTCCTAAAATACACCTTTCGTAAGAGCGCTTACTTAAAAAGTGTACAATGGTGTTCACTATTTTTGAATAACAAACAGACCTATGATAACATACATTTTTGTAAAGGTGTTTAAATTCTGGGATACTTTAGTGATATACAACGCGGCATCTGTCCAGAAATATTAAAAAACTTATTGCTTTGCACTATTCAGTAAATAAAAAAGACACCAGCTGTCAAGGACGAAACGTGTAACTGTCAAATTATTTTTTTCCACCTTTTTTGACGCGGGCAAATAAGACTTTTCTTCATAATTTTTTACTCTGAACATTAAAACAAATAAAATATTTTTTAATTGGAACGAATGGTCAGTAATACCAACATACAGTGCTTTCATTTCAAAACGAACACCTAAATATCTTTAAAAAAAAACACTCACTAACCAAAAACAAGGAAACACGTCGATTTAGATATGAGGAAGTTTAATTTCGTATTTGATAAAGGTACATCGTCGCCTCCTAACCTCCAGGAGTTAACCTCACTTTGATATGTCAAATGGCAGCCCCCATAGTGTGACACATCATTGTAAGCGGCATGAAATTTGCTATCCAACAGTACTAAACTTTAAATCGATGGACGTAGAAGCGACTTAGAAGTAAAAATGAGTGTTCAATTAATTTATCGTGTTCAAAAATAATTTATTTTATCAAATGCCAAAATGTGCGCCGTTATTATGGCAGAGACAAGCTTGTTTTTTGAAATTCCTGCAGACTATTTTAGTGTGCATTCATTCCAATTATTATTTTTTGTGTTACCTGCTACAGCAAAACACTGCAATAGCACAAGTTTTTAAGACGTTTAGGAACCAGTTAAATATTGCTGTTAGGATTGTCATTTTGACATCACGTTGAAAGTTTAAAATTAGAATCTTGATTTTAAAATGGTGTATACTCTAGCAGAGAATAGAAATAATTTTTCCTATATGGGGCTGAAGATCGATGCGCGCGTAGAACCATGAAGTATTCAATGAGAGGCATCAAAATAAAAACTTGAGGCATAAATATGTAATGGAATTGGTGCGTAAGTTTGAAGAAACTGGATCTGTATGCAACAAGAAAAGTACTAATGAAAGGGTTTTAAACGAAGCACGCCAGGTTGAGGTACTAGGACAGTTCGCAATAGATCCGACATTGTCTATTCCAAAAGTTTCTAAGCTGACCAATATTTCTACGGGTTCCGTGCACAAAATTTTGAAAAGAGCTCAGAGTTTTCCTTCAAATACAAATTCTTCATGAACTCAACAGAGAGACGATTATGATAGAAGAATGAATTTTTGCGAATCAATGTGCCAGCGAATTGACGAAGACCCTCATTTGATCAAAAATATCTGCTTTTCTGACGAATCAACTTTCTTCTTAAATAGATTCTTAATAGACATAACTGCAGATATTGAGATAATGAAAATCCCGCACATATTTCAGGAAGGACATACTCAATTTCCAGAAGATCAACGTTTGGGCAGGTATTTATGGAAACGAAATTATCGGGCCATTCTTTCTGGAAGAAAATTTAACTTCAGGACAGCATATCCTGAACCTTTTTGGAAAATGCGATATACCCTTCTATCGTCCAATCTTTGGAAAATCAAGGTGGATGAAAATGGTGCTATGGAACTCAGTGAAAATATTTGCAGTTTCAGGCACATGGATAGGCAGACGAGGTGCCATCGAATGGCCAGCACGGTCTCAGACTTAACTCCTCTAGACTTTTCCTCTGGGGTTATTTAAAGTAAAGTGTACAAACGCCACCTGCAAATATTCAAGAACTTAAATGTAGAATTACACTAGAATGCAGAGGTATTACCAGACAAACTTTCGCCAACGTTCGCGAAGAATTTCAAAACAGACTTTATTGTCTCGCCAATAACGGCGCACATTTTGAGCATTTGATAAAATAAATTATTTGAACACGATAAACTAATTAACACACATTTTTACTTCTAAGATGCTTCTACGTCCATCGACTTAAAGTTTCTTAGTACTGTTGGATAGCAAATTTCATGCCGCTTACAATGATGTGACACACTATGGGGGTTGCCATTTGACATATCAAAGTGAGGTTAACTGGAGGTTAGGAGGTGACCGATAAAATTTTATAAAATACGAAATTAAGACTTCCCCCTGTATATCTAAATCGACGTGTTTCTTGTTTTTGTTGAGTGTTTTTTAAAGATATTTAGGGTGGTTCGTTTTTGAAATGAAAGCACTGCCAACAACAACATTTACATAAGTTGGTTAATTAACTAATTGCATTTTAACGATAAAGGTGCATCACTGCATTATTGCACGTACAATGGCCTAAAGAATCTGTAGTCTTATTTGAAGTATAAAATAATTGATACCCCCGATTTTCTAATTTAGA
This sequence comes from Listronotus oregonensis, assembly GCA_019359885.1. Classification (NCBI taxonomy): domain Eukaryota; kingdom Metazoa; phylum Arthropoda; class Insecta; order Coleoptera; family Curculionidae; genus Listronotus; species Listronotus oregonensis. The sequence goes on along the minus strand of JAHBCN010007728.1, from coordinate 21,533 downwards.
AAGTGCTCTTTCGTGTCATTTGGCATATTTAAAAAAACAAACAAACAAAAATGTTGGTTACTTAATCTGCTAAAAAATGATCTGCTAAACCACCAAAGTTATGCTTAAATATGCACAATTTATTAATATGAAGAAGGAGGCCAAAATATGCAATATATGCAAATTAAAATTATTAATAAATAACTTAAAAAAGACGTAAAACCACGTATTAATAATATTATTACTGCTTTTTGCCGTATAAGACTATACCTTTTTGGATAAAGCAGAGTAAAATTAAACTATAGTAGTAACAAAGAATAAAAAATTATGAGGAAATGAACAAATATGTCATAGCACGCAAACATTTTTCAAAAGTTATTAAAATAATTATGTGAATTTACATACAAAATCTTATAGCTTTATGTGAAGCAATAAGAAAGTTATAATAAGGAACAAAAGACGTTAAAATATTTCGTGCAATATACACATTGCTTATGTCAGGCCGAAACTGGGCCGGACACACCGCCGATGCGTCTTGGTTTTTTAGAGTTGCAATAAAAATATCAAAATCTGTATAATTCTTTTAGGGCGGCCGTACACGAGCGACATTTTGCAGTCATACCGACCACAATTCTGCGGTCGCGTCTTGGCGACCTGCAGCTCATTGTAGAATAACAGTGTATGCCATACACGAGAGTCGAGCTACAGTCAGTGGGCATCTGCAGTTCATACGCATACACTGTTATTCTACGATGAGCTGCAGTTCGCCGAGACGCGACCCGCAGAATTGTGATCCCTTATGACCTATGTCACTCGTGCAGCCGCCACTTATCCCTATAAAGCCGATAGTTATTTGTGTAACTAGTGCAAAAAGTGCATCTTTGTTGCGTGATGCATAAAGTTTGCAGCTCGAAGCGGAGTCGAGAGCTGCAATCATGCTGAGTGCAATAAAGGTGCTTTTTGCACATGTTGCACACAACAATTTTTCGAAGATCAAATTATTTTTTTTTTATTTTGAAATTTTATTAGAGATTATTTGGTAGATTAATAATAATTTAATGAAAAAAAAAACACAAATTATTCGCTTGAAAACGATAACATGGAAAACTTAAGCTGACGTTATTTTACAAAACTAGTGATTTACTTTTAAGATAATTTCAGTTTTAATATCATAATTAAAGTAATTTGCTATAAGTAATTGAATTGATAAACTTTATTTTCAGTAATTTTTAGATTGTGGTTTTAGCTTGTATGTTCTTCATTCAAAACCCTCTTTTTAAATTGTATTTAAGTTTCAGTACTGGTACATTTCAGAATTTGACTCGCTATTTCAGCTTTTTTTTTTGAAGTGATTCTTCAACTGTAGCCTTCGGCCACAGTTGAAGATTTCATCCTCTATGGCGTTTTAATGTTAGTATGCCTGCCCCGATTCTACAAGTAATGTGATGGTGATGACAGATGATCTGCAGAAAGCAGTGTCCTGTGTATTGCAATGCGTTTTCAAGATTTTTTTTTCAATATTACTTAAAATTGTATTAAAAGTATTTATACCAACAGGTTAAACTAAACATCTCTATAATATCTTATAAAAAGGCTATTGTGACTGGTTGAATGAGGTCGAAGGGATGCATATTTGCGATACATTTTAACAAAATTAAAACTTCTAATTTTTCTTGCTATTACAAATGATCGAGGTTTGCTGTCTTGCTTTCGGGTATTTTAACAGTTATGATAGAATCCATGCCATTAATATCATCTAATGTTAGTTTTTCTGTAACTTATCTCTGCGGCACTCTCCTGCAATGCCAAATACTGCAACTATCTATAATAAAACACAAGTTAGCATGCAGCTCAGAATAACCATTATTAAATTTACATATTAACTTTATCAACAGATTTTTATTATCTGGAATTTTAGTTAAAAATCTCTCAAATTTCTGTCGGGTAAAAATTTTTGATTTCTTGGGGCGGAATCCTAGAGACTTATTCTTTAAAAATGGAATTCACTTGGTAAAATGTAGAGTATACACATTCTTATTGATCAACAGTGTAGCCATTAACATTGAATATTCCGTCCATAAGGTCGATGTGAATTATCTCTGATTTTTCTTGTATGTCTTAAATCACTTTGTTTCACACTAGTTTATAAACCGTACATAACAAGTTTTATATACTCTTTTAGATTTATCGGGTATTAAATCTGCTGTTGCTCTCTTAACTCTTTCAATTATATCAGGTGGTATATAAATAATCTCTTCCTTACTATTCAAACTCTACATTTTTAACAGCTTTACGACAAAATATTAAAATTGTAAACTGAAAACTTCGTATTAATTAAGGAAATGGTAGCTGTCAAGAGCCGTATAAAAGTAACTTGATAAAAAGCATAGTATAGTCTTGATGCTGTAATTACTACATTACATTAAAGGTGGCCATGAACAACATTCGTTTCCAACTTGTATAAAATACATGGTCCAAAATTAAACTAAAGATGTGTTAATTTTGGGGCTCGAGTTTGGGGCATTCCATTCTTTCACAATGTGTGGCTGGAAAATTTCAAAGCAGTGCATGAATTGTTTTGAATTAAATAAATTACATTATATATAAGCGGACAATGGCATAGGACAATTTACTTCTAGCACTAATGCAAAAAATTAAACTTATGGTATAGTAAATCGTGCATAAAATACTAACTTTTTGCACGATCGTAAAAATATTGATTTTTTTTTTAGATTTGCTGTTATCCCAAAATAACCTGTTAAGGAATCCTTCGTACGAGCTAAGATCAGTGTGCTTTGTACCCTTAAAATTAGCTCTGGAAAGCAAAAGAAGCAAACTAGTCTCATTAGCTTTGACCGGATTAAACGTATGTACCCAAATGCTCTTTACATCCTATATTATTTCCTAGGCGTTAGTCATAATTCACTCCTTCTCTGTATAAAAGTCCCTAGTGAATAACATGTTGTTGAGTTAATAAGAAAATCGGGAACAAAAACTAAAATATTAGGTTTTCTTTTATTTAGAAAATTATTCGCGACGAACGATTCCAAACAGGCACCGAGCCAGAAGACGATTCATTATGGCTTCCAGCGCAGCTCCTCCTCGCCACCTCATCAATGCTTTCCCATTGCGAAGACACACAAGTTCATATTTTAAGACTCGTACTGAATTTAGCATGCACTGCGAGCTGGGCGTTAAATGGACGATTAGTAATGCTTCTTCTGAGTAGATGCGGGGAAGCGTACGAGTTAGGAACGCAGCCTATAAGAGCTGCAGCGCAGGCAGCAGCGAGCCAAACACTGACAGCATTTTGTACGTTTTAGGTAGTGATATTTCTAATGTTTTATTATTTATTTATGTATTTATTTATTCACGGGCAAACCTACTTACAATTACTATTACTTACTTATAAAAATACTAAAACAAACTTATATGATAAAGACAGAAACATACTAAATAATTAGGACATAATAAGCAAAATACAATACAAAAAACCTTGGAACAATTTTAAAACTGTAATAACTTCAGCGTTAAAATAGTGGGTCTCTTATAACAGATATCCTTCTTCTTCCTTTTCTTCGTATTCTTCCTGGGAGCCGTCTAGATTTGCTACCAGGGGCAGAGCAGCTTCTTGGGCTTTGTGTGCCTAATCTCCCATTAGCCTTTATACCATTCCTCCCATTAGTCTTGTTCCTTCTACAAGTTTGTATAACCCCGATGCCTGTTTTTCTGATTCTATGCTTCATATTCCGCACAAAAGATACTGGTAGGCTGTCTTCCCCCTCATTAGCACATTCCACAACTTGGGTCCCCATTATATGAGCCTATCTTGTGCAGGTGTCCTCTTGGGTTAGCTGTGCCCTGTTAGCAACCCTACTGTTATGCGAAGTATTTTCACTGCTTTATCTGATTGAGTTTCTTCCTTCTTTTGGATGGGCCCTTTATGAAGCTTTTTCTATGTCTTATTCTACTGAGAATATTCCAGTATGTTTTTTGGATCCATTTCCTGGTTTGCCCAAATATATTCTACACACATTATAGATCCACTAATCTCATTTAATGTTTAAAGCGCAGTAATAAAAAATAAAAAAAAATACATTAGGCCGATTTGCACCTCCGAAGATTCTCTCACCGTGACAATTGAATTATTTCACCAATTCGAAACCCCCACCGAAACAATTCAACTGGGCATAAATCTATATTCCTCGTCCCAAAAAAGAACCCCAAACCCCCTTTAACCCACAAATCTTGGTTTTCTAAATCCTGTGACAGTCCCAGACTTTCAAAAAATCGACCCCACAAAAGTTTCTTCAAAACCCTAGTCCCAAAAACCACAGGCTAGCACCCAAGCAAGAAATTAATATAATCAAGCTATTCCAGAAGTCAAAATTTTTAACAATCGGATAAAAGATAAAGTTTCGCTCTTGGTCAATGGCAGTGAATTTTTTGGTCCTTTTCAAAAACATTGTCAAATTTTTTTCAAATTCTTTTCCACCCCAAATCTTTAAAAATAAAATTTCTTTTTCTAAAGGAAAAGCCAAACTATTTGCCCAACAATTTGCTGTCAATTCTACCCCTTTATCCTTCGTTAATTTTTCCCCTTTTATCAGTTGGCCCTGTTCCCCATCAGCAGCGATTCGTGTCTGCGGACTTTGATCGAGATTTGTCGGTCTAAAACCAACAACGAATGGAAAATGCCGCGAAAAAGAAAAAAATTTTTTTCGCAAATTCTAAAATATTGTTTTTCAAAGTGTTTCCCTTGGGGCCCCCAAAAACATCTGGATATATTTTTTTATAAAAAATTTGAAAAACCCTTTCTACGCCCTGGTATACAAAAGAAAATTTTAAACTTTTTTTAAATTGATAAAAAAATTTCTTGGAAAAGAGAAACCCGTGGAATTTTTAGATCAGAGCTGATCTGAGCTTTATGCCCGGATGAAAGAAATTTTACCCCACCTCTTTTTTTTCAGTTATTTTTTGGTTTAGATGAAGAGTGCAGAATTCTGCGCACGGGAAAAACACAAAAATTCCGGTAGCAGCGCCGAAATGGTGTACAAACCTCGGCAGTAGCGTGTTTTAATGAAACCATTCCAGTCATGCAGTATATTTGTAGTAAGTTGGAGGAAAAAAAAATTGTAATCAATATGTTATACTTTTAAGGGTTTATACATTTTCTCATAGGTTAATGTAATGTAAAAAAACAGAATCTTTCCCCACCAAAAAGGGCATAAATATTATATAAAGATAACACCTCACATCAATTAGTTTGCAGCATACCTACTATGTTTTTTTAAGGGTGGTCCTTTTTCATATCCCCCAAAATCATTAGTACTACACCACTTTTTATTATGGAATAAATGTCGGTGATACACACGCTGAGTCAGAAGAACTGACATTCCGTTTGAAAAATAAAATTCAATACTTTTCGTGCTTCGTTCTGTGGTGTATTGCTTCATTTTAAATTTCCCAAGCCTTCTTTACAAATTTCTAAAACAAAAAGGAAAATAAAATTATAAATAAAAAATTTTACATTATTCAAATCATAACGTTAATTTTGCTCTACCCTGTATTTAGTTTTATAACAACAATCTTAATGTTATGTCTTTAAATTAACTTCTGTTTTTTTAGATTACCCAGATCAAGCGACTCTACAATATTTCTTCTAGAATGCCTACTAACATTAGTTAACACCCTTCCCCACACGGTCCATTCCAACATTCACTTTACAACCTTTCTTTGCAGAGATTCTGCCCGGCTTTGTATCTCTGTTAGGATCTCCATGAAAATGGGAAGGATTGACTAACACTCAAGCCAAAATCGTTTACAGGTAATTTGTGTTGGCGTTTACATCCGAAAAAAGTGACAAACAAAACGGCATTACCTAATAGGCCAAGATCGGATGGGTGACCTTTACCCCATTTGGGTTGATGAATTGAATCAAATTAACTAATTTGTTTCAATTTGGTATGTGTTCGTTTTTGGCGTCGCTGATACGAATGCGGGGTCGTATTTCCCAAAAATTTTTAAAAATAAACCGATATTCCTTAAATTTGATATAAAAAAGGTTTATGGATTCGCTGGTTATAAACCCGATTTAAAAATTTTCAAAATTTGGGATGGAAAAAAAATTTTAAAAATCCACTAAATTTTCCTGAAATTTGGTATATTAGCTCCATAATGTGGAGCGATTTGCAAATATCTACCACCTATTTCACCACCACCGATTTCATTTAAATTTCCCAAAATCTGAGGAAAAATCCGTAATTAGCGACCCAAAAACCCCCGAATACTAAATTTTTGGTAAATCGGTTAAATTTTTAAAGATTTTGTTCTTCAATTTTTAATCCGTCCCCGGATTCCGATCCGGCCCCTTAAACTTCAACGAACCAAATGGGTCAAATTAGTTAGTTGATTTTTAAAAATTGTAATTTTAACCACTATATTGAAACCGCCGTGTTGAATTTAGTAATCAATTCCCATTTAGGGCATTCTTCAGGATCGATTTGAGGAAAAAATACGATCCAACAAGTGGCCTTTTTTCTAGTTTTTTTTGCCTTACACTTGATTTTTTCCACCTTTTGACCGCCATTTGGGCCGCCAGTTTGAATTTTGAATTACTGCGGCAATTTTTTTAAGTTGTTTCTCTTAAAAAACAAGATCCATTAACCCAAATTTTGGGTATATATATATATATATATATATATATATATATATATATATATATATATATATATATATATATATATATATATATATATATATATATATATATATATATATATATATATATATATATATATATATATATATTATATATACATAAAGCGCACCATGCGAACATAGGGGCTCCTGGACGATTTTGGATAACCCCAATTCAAAAATACCAATAATAATCTTGTGGCTTGCATTTCAATTTCCGTCTCGTTTCCTTAGTTTGGCTTATTTTTGGTTGGGACTGGTGGGGGAATGGGTGATAAATTCGGAAGAATTTCTGCCCAGTTTAGTTTTCCGTTTTTATTTTCAGTTAGAGGATGCAGTGTTTGTAGGAAAGTAACAAACCCAGCTAGCTCACCATTTTGATCTGATTTTTTTATAAGCCATAAATTTAAAATTAGTTCTTACGAGACCCCAAAGTTTTCTGCGGTCTTAAAAACCAAACAGTTTTCCTAATAAAATAAAATAATTTTCTAATAAATAATAAAACGTAGAAGATATTCTTAAAGAAAACAATTTAATTTCATTCATAAAATATACAAAAACTCATTCAAGTTATCAAAAGTGCTCAAATAAAAACCCCCTTCTTGGCCACAAAATTACCAAGATTGTCATAAAACGCCTTCTGATATTTGCTAGAATTTAAAGGGTAATAATCCCAAAGAATTCTCAATTTGTAATTGTAATTTTTGAATTAATAGCCCTATTCTCTAACCAAATTTCTGATTTTACGTGACCCCAGAAAAAAAATCGTTGGGGTGAGACCATGGGAAATGGAAATGTCGATTTATCAGTAAAACAATGTTTCTTATAAATGCATTGTTATTTTTTCATTTCCATTACAGTTTTAAAAAAATTTTATTTGTGTAAATGATCATCGGGTTAATTTCGTGGGTTTTTTTTACTTTGTAGGAGCGGTATAAATTTTTTCACACTCTTCCCACTGATCTTTTGCACAAAACAACCTGTTCGAATTGTATTAATGGAAACTGTAGGGTTTTTTTTAAAACACTTGTCACTACCATAATTTCTTTCATTTCCTTTCCTGGTTTTTTTCTGGGGCACTATTGTTTTTTGTTTTCTTGGGGGTTAAACAACCAAATTAAAAAAAATTTTTAATGACTCGGTAAATATGGGAAAACGTGGGAGTCGGCTTAGTTATAAATAAATTAATAAATAATTCCTAATTCACCTAACAGGATTTTCCCCGGGGATACCATTCAAATATTTTAATTTTCTGTTTCAGTTCGTAACATCCTTTCAAAATAATTATTTTATTAAAAAACTTTTTTGGGCGTAAATATTCGACACTTTCAACTATTGCTGTCGAGCGTTCGATCTAAAAAATTTTTTCGAAATAAACGTATAAATTGTTTGCTGGAAGGTTATTGATCGATAAGCAATGCGTGCGGCGTTTTTTTGGGACATCAAAATCGTCCAAGATTGTCCTATGTTCCGTACCCGCGTTTACTGTATATATATATATATATATATATATATATATATATATATATATATATATATATATATATATTATATATAATATATATATATATAATATATATATATATATTATATATAATTATATATAATATATATATATATATATATATATACATATATATATATATATATATAATATTATATATATATATATATATATATATATATATATATTAAAATATATATAATATATATATATATATATATATATATATATATATAAAAATAAAATATATATATATATATATATATATATATATATATATATATATATATATATATATATATATATATATATATATATATATATATATATATATATAAATTTTAAATAATATATATATATATAAAAATATATTTTATATATATATATATATATATATATATATATATATATATATATATATATATATATATATATATATATATATATATATATATATATATATATATATATATATATATATATATATATATATATATATTATATATATATATATATATATATATATATATTTATATATATATATATATATATATATTTTATATATATTATAAATATATATATATATGTTTTAAAATAAAAAACGTTTTTTTTAATTTTGTTCTTGTACCTTTTAAAAAATTACATATTACAGTATTGGTATTCAAGTTGTTCGACTTGTCGGACGAGAACGTCCATTAAGACCAGTACTCAAGCACTCTTTCATCGAATTTGCTGTTCCCAAGCCCCAAAAACCCAAACCCCCAAAGAGCTCCCGGGAAGCTCTTAAAATCCCCGGGTCACTTGCTGACTTGCTGTTATGGACCGATACATAGGCATGCAGGGGATGATATGGCAATCGACTGTAAGTAAAAGTACAGTTTTTTTCTTTGGTAAAATTTAAGGTAGTTGTATCCGACAGCCGTAGCAATAAGTTTATCTGAGATATACAGTACAGTGGGTCACCGTCAATTCCCCCCAAATTACTCTACAACACATATAGTTTAACATTTTAAAACTAAAATTTGCCTATCAATTTCTCTTTTGGATTTTTAATTCGGGTTTTTTTTTGAAAATTTGTCTAAACCTTAATTTTTATGAAAAAAAAACAAATATTTATAATTAATCTTAAAAACTGTATTGTAACTATTAATGAACTAATTTTACCAAATCTTTTAGTTCTTCTTTAATATAGGTTTGGTTTTCATAAACATCTTAGAATTTTTGAAATTAAAATTATATATTAGTCTTTTTGTCATTTCGTCAAAAATATATAGTTGTATATCATTTAATTTCGTATAGTACAATTATAAAAGCCTTAAAAACACTATCTTTAAATTAAATATCTCCGGAACTTTTTGTTTATAAATTTTTACAATCTACCAATCACTGCTAAATTTTTTTAATAATAATCGTATACTCGTAAATCGGGGATGTTGTAGATTTCTTACATCCGCGGATGAATGCGGAACTTGTTTTTTTACAGGAAACTGTAGCAGCAGAATATATTTATTTAATATTTTAATACCTATTTAATTTCTTAGTGCGGAAGTTAAAAATTGGAGCATTATATTTAATAAAAAGCAATTTTGCCGTCTTTTCAGAGTCAAGTCGGTTACGCAAAGGTTCTTAAATTAAATCCAAGCGAACAATTGTTCGCTTGGAAAAGTTAATTACCGAAACGTTTATAAAAATAATAACAAGAAAACAAAAGTAACTAGGAAATTAGTTGGGACTTATTTAATTTAACTTAATAAATAATCAATAAAAAATAAATGTAATATTATTTAGGATTATGGACTCCATCGAAAAAGTGTTCTCAATCAACGATCACGGGGTTCAGCCAGCGGATTGTAGGAGCTCTTTGGTTCTCTGAAGCTTTATGGGGAAAGGTTTAATCAAACAGCTGACCTAACCAACTCCAGATATCTTTCTAGAACATGCTGATTACACTGGTCCTCTGACTTATCAGTCGTTGGCAAGGCTACCAAACCAACAGGTAAGACTAACACAACAACTAACAACTAAACAAATATTTTTTTAAAAGCAAACAGTTCTATAAAAATTTTTGAAACTGATCCAGAGCTACATAAAAGTCTTTAAGCTTTACTAACCCGGCAGTAATAATTATATGTTAACTTTGGTAAAATTGGCTGTTAAAATCACTGATCTTTAAATAAATAAAATTTTGTTTACTAATTCCCAGTTGGACAATTCCCTAATTTATCGTTTTGGACGTAACTGGTCTATTATCAAATTCTTAGGTTTCATTTCTAAATATGAAAAATATTTTTTAAAGTGAACATAATTATTTAACAAAATTAATGCATTGGAAAACTATTAAGTCCGATACTGGCACTGCCTTTAAATGCGCATGTTTAACACCAGCATATTTTTTCCGCGTTCCAGCGAAAGTTTCACAAAAAGGGGTAAACAATCAGATTATCTTTTTTATATTTTTTAAAATATTTTTGTTTCTGGAAAAATGATCAAATAGAAAAATTTTGAAACTTATGTAAAAATTATATAACGTTTTTGTAGATGCAGACATGTCTTTTAGTATTTATTATGGTAAACTTCAGGCTTTCCCAATTTTTTTTAATCTGAAACATTTTTAAAAATATTCAATTATTTATTGAAAAATACCCGTTATGTCCCAAATTGGTCGCTTTTACAGAAAAACATTTTTGCAAAAATATTCAGTGCCATTCAAATACGGATTTTTTCAAAATTTTTTCATAATCTTACAATTTCTCAATTCGGCTATTTCCAGAGGTCCTCACCCTGTATACTTTTTTTGCGCAACCCTGGAAAAGGGGTATTATTCCATTCCGGCTTTAAATGGTACATTAAAAAAATATATTATAGTGATTGAAAAAATAATTGGTTAAAAATGGTAAAATTTTCAAAATTTTTTTTCTTGAAACCGTTGAATTTAAAGTTTAATTTAAAATCAACGGCTTTTTAAAAAATACGATTACCTATCGTGATATTTCACTACTTCCCTCAAAACCAAACAACCATAAATGGTGCCCCTTACCTCACCCTCTATTTTTTAATGGAAGTGTTTATAGTAGTTTGCAGATGTTTCCCGTATCAATTAAAGTAATTGATGTGGTGTACGCTAGGGGCGCTATATTGAAATGTACTCTATTCTCTACAGTATAGTATGAATGGTAAGAAATGGGGATCAACTCTTATGGCTGTTTGGCTTTGAAAGTGGGCCCGGGGATAGCACTAATTGGGGAGGCCTGTATAGCAAAGCGAACCAATGAATAATAACTCTAACCGCAATATTTAAAGTAAAGTTTAGAACAACAGTTTATTGGTTAAAAAACCATTCGGGAACACAGGCGCCATTTAATTAAGTGCAATTCAGCTTTTTTTTCCCCCCTACCTTTACAATCCATATGTATAGTAACCAGTCATTTCAGCGCCAAAATTAAACTTTTTTAAATTAATTACGCAAATTTTTTTTTTTTTGTCTCAAATACGTTTTATAATAGTAGATTAAGGGTTATGGTACAGGCATGATGTCATAGTAATAACGAATATTTTATAGTGTGTCTACTAAAATTCCCGGACGGTTGCTAACCCTTTTCCCGGGTTTAAAAGAATGTGTTGTTGCTAGATTTTTTTATGTACCCCTTCCACGAGTTTAATGAGATCAATTTGTCATTATTTATTAAATTATATCTCAAAATTATATATATATATATATATATATATATATATATATATATATATATATATATATATATATATATATATAATATATATATATATATATATATATATATATATATATATATATATATATATATATATATATATATATATATATATATATATATATTATAACAATTAATAAGACTTATTTTAAAAAATTCCTTAGTTGATGTTTAATATTTTTTAAAGTTTTCATAAATATCGTAAGAAAGGTTCGAGAGTTCGTATATACATATAAAGTAACAGTTTCGTTATTTCGTATAGTACAATGTATAAGAACCCCCAAAAATACTATCTTTAAATTAAATATCTTTGGAACATAATAGTTTATAAATTTCATTCTGCACTAATCGTTGCAGATTAATTTAACTATTAAATCAACGCACGTTTTTTAGGAAGAAGACGGTTTCAATTTTTAAAAATATTTTGGTTAATAATAAAGGTACCTACGTGACCTTTCATAAATAAAAATATAAAAAAAAACAAATTTTTTTGTAAAAAAATATATTAAAAACTCTTTTATTAAAAAACTTTTAGGTAACATGCTTCATTAAAAATTTTTTTTTGTTTAGTTTAGTACTCCATATTTAAAATCGTTACGCCAATAGACAAGTTTCACATTTTTTTTAAAGACACTCAAATGTTTCTAATATTAATCAAAAATATTCTGTGTTTCGTTTGGGAAAAATACATTTTTCGCTATGAAAAATAATCACAAACTTAAAAATTAATTTCTACCAAAAATGATTGGTTGCTTATATTATTTTATTTAACTAATAAGAAAAAAAAAAACATAATTAACTGTATCAATTAAATTAAACTAATTTTTCCCCGGGCTATATTTTACAAAGTTTAACATTTGTAATTTTTTAATTCCGTAGGCTGCAGAAACTTTTTTTATTTAGATAAACAGATTATATAACCCTTTCACTAAAAATTAGTCTAAGTTTTTAGTTTTATTGTTGAATGTTGCCTATTTGCTAAATACCTGTTAATCGATAACGAAAAATCAATCGATCAAAAAATGGAGTAAATGTTAAAAATATCTCTTGAACTTTCGAAGTCCAACAACCAGCCCCTTGGCCAATCCCTACTTTCAAAACGGGGTTAAAATAAAGTCGCTTGAACAATTACCCAAATTAGCACGCCATTCGAGCATTTGTAAAATTGAGAGCAGGTTTTTTTTGAGGAAATAACGTCACATAATAATTTTCGGGAATGGACAGTTTGGACCTAAAAAAAAATATAATATTTATAACAATATAGGTCCCCAAAGGGCCAAAAAATAGGGCCCGCCCTTTTTTTTTGGGTTTAAAATAACTATTTTAAACCCAAATAACTTTTTTTTACCAAATTTTTAGGCATTAAGCTATGAGCAAATTTTTATTAAAATTTAAAAATTTGCGCCGTAAAACGATATCTACGTTTCAAACCCTAAGGGAAAATTTAAATGAAATGATCTAAAAGTCACTCGACTAAGTTCAATATTATCTTGGATGACATCGGAGTAAGAAAAACTTTGGATTTTCAATCGGTTAATAAATGCTAATTTTATTGGTGTATTTAAACAGCAGAATATTTTAGTCTGTTTATTTTCGTTTGACAAATACCTGAACACTTACGAGGTGTTTTTCTCAAACGATAATAAATAGATTGTAGAGCTTTAAAGTGTTTTCTCAAAAATGTATAATTTTTTTTATAATAATGTGGATGAATATTGACGGTAAAATTTCCTCTACATTTATTATGTTGCTTATGAATATCCATATTAAAGGAGCAAAAGAAACTAATAGTGGAACTCCGCAGGACTTGTGTTGACACAAGCCGTTTTGGCGTGACGTCAAATTTAAAGCATCTTCTTTCGATGGACGCCCGCTCAATGCGAATGTCAAACCATTGCAAAATTAAGCATTTTTTTGGGGTGTTTATAGTAAAAACTATAATTGTTTTTGGGCCTTTTTATTACCTCTAAACCAACACAGTTTTTTGCATGTTGTTAATTAAATTTTCTGCATTTTTGTCTGAAGTAGTAGTATTAAATCCCCCACATTTAACATTCTCCCCCAATACAAATATTTAGATCGGTTTAAAAATACGTATTTGGACAATCTTAGGTAAAACCCCCTGGAACATTTGTAGAATTGAGAACAGTTTGTTTTGTGAAAATTGGATGGCATCTTCACCGTCCAAGGCGGAAAAATTGGATCTGCAAATAGTTACTATTATTAAATTTTCAAAATGTACTTGTTTTTTATATGTCTAAGCACTTTCATTTAGTTAAACAAGCTAGCGTAAATTTTCTTTAAGATTTCTGGGAAACCCAAAAAAAAAAAAATTTTTTGAAATTTGACTTACAGCCATTACGGGTAATAGGCTATATTTTAAAAATTTTTGAAAGGGGTGCAGCTTAGATCAAACCCGAAACCAACCAACATAAAAATTTTTAAAAATGGAACGCCTTTTGCCTTGGATTCTACACAAAATTCAAAGTAAGTTTTGTTAACATTTTCTATACCAATATCTTACCGTTTAAGAAAATAATTAATCACTATTTTTTAGGAAAATCACCATTTTAAAAAGTTTAATATTTGTCCTCTAGTAAACTAGAATTTTTTTTGGGGGTTAGAGGATGCATGTTTAAAATATTTTGCTATTATAAATATACCCTACAGGATGTCCCAAAAAATTTGCATTTTTACCGATATTAAATAATGTTTAAAACTTAATTTTTTTTTAAATACGTCATACTGTCCTGTGTTATCCTATTTTTAAATAGACCAATAATTTACCTACAAAATGTCTATACATGTTTTTATACCCATCTACCACCGTTTGAATTTTTTTCCCTGTTTTTAAATACTATCTACAGTAAACCACCGGCTTAATTTACAATTTACCTAGGTAGGCCATGGAAGTTGAATTTTTAATTGTTTTGGGCAACTATTTGACATATACGGTAAAATTATTTATTTTGTTTGATTTTTAAAGGGAATAAATCTTAAAAAATTAAAATTTGCATATATTTAAAAACGGTGGCACATCGGTATAGAAATGAACATTTTGTAGGTAAATAGGGTCTATTGAAAAATGGGTTAAAAAACAGTATGTTTATTTAAAAAAAATTATTTTAATCATTATTTTTTCAGAACCCAAATTTTGGACACCTGGGTTATATTGCTTTTAAATATAATTTTAAAAAAACATGCATTGTCTAACCCAAAAAAAAGTATCCCGCTCATTGGGGTAAATATTAAAGCTAAAAAATGGGTTAAAAGGTAGATGTTAACAAAACTTACTTAGAATTTTGTGTAGAATCAGTTTAATAAAAAACAGGGTGTTTCATTTAAAAATTTCAATGTTGCCGTTGGTTTCGGTTAGATCTGGCAACGCCATTTAAAATTTTTAAAAAGTAGCTTTTACCCGTTACGGCCTATGTCAAATTTCTTTATAAACTGCATTTCTATATATATATATATATATTATATATATATATATATATATATATATATAAATATAATATATATATATATATATATCAAGACCCATACCACAAATCTGGTACCAAACAATATAATCCCCAAGGCGGAAGAGGACATCAATAATTTGAAAAAATCTACTAATTAATATACAAATATTAGAAAATCTTAAACAATATAAATTTAAAAATATGGCTACAACCACAGATCAAACGAATTAAAAAATTTCAGCCCAAACCCCCAAAACAAACACTAAAAACTTCTGCAAACTGAACTGGACCACCAAAGATCTGCAAATAGATGGAGAATACCTAAGCTATCTATAAAACAAATCTAAAAATGGTAGAAAAATACATATATCTGGACCACCTTATACATAGATCACGCTCCCTACTACCAGAAATCAACCGAAGAATCAACTTAGCATGGAGTGCATACGAAAGAAATTCAGTTAAAATCAAATCCAGAATGTCACTCCTACTAAAAAAGAACGTATTTGACCAGTGTATACTACCAGTTATGACCTATGCATAGTGGATATGACAAAAAACCCAGGTGATAGATGTGATCCACAAAATCAAATCCATTAAATAGTAGTGGACAGGACACCTGGCAAGAAGAACAGATAGTAGATGGACACAAAAATTTCCCAAAATGGTACCCACGAGGCATAAAAGAACCTAAATAGACCACACCTGGAGATGGGACGACATTAAAAACTCGCAGAAACAAATTTATTAAAGCCAAAAAAAGAGAACAATGGGCCCAACAGAGAGACAGGCTAACCCTAATTGGAAATGGTAGAATAAAGCTGCGGATGATATACATATATATATATATATATATATATATATATATATATATATATATATATATATATATATATATATATATATATATATATATATATATATATATATATATATATATATATATATATACACCTCAGAAATTAAAAATATCAACGCCACTGCAGTTTGGGAGATATGTTTATATATCATTTATGTCCTATTAAAAAAACCTTTTAAAAATTTTTTTTCTAAATCATATATGGACTTTATTCTAATTCATGTTTACCTGATAAATTAGGTAGAGATTCTTGCGTGTCGTTATTGTAAGGTTTTTCTGCACTACTGTCAGAAGCAGCAGAATCATGTGTTTCACAGTTGACATTATCGGGCCAATCACAAACGTTTAGAGCTGCGTTAAAGTTAAGACCAGCTGAACAATTATACAGGTAGGCAACGCCATCTGAACATTTGTAGAATTGAGAACAGTTTGTTTCGTGGGGAAAGAGGGTTGCATATTCACCGTTCGAAGGGGGACAATCAGGCCCTGCAAAAGAAAATAATCAAGTTTTTTAACACCAAAATTATTAAATTATTCATATAAGTAATTTGCAACTAAAATTAAGAAATAAAAAAAAATAAATGCCTAAAATGGCAAAAAAAAAAAAATCAATATTCTGTTAAAGTCTAGCGTCGTGTAATATTAATTAAAATGAAATTTTCCCTAAAAGAAAGACTTTAAATAAAGTAAGTTTCTATATAATAAAAAGCGCTGTTGACCAAACCAGGTGCAAAATCCTTTGGTTCTTAATTATTTTAGAAACAATCCAAAAAATCTTATTGTAAATAATTGCCGAGAAATCTGCTATGGTCCAACAGACCAACAACTAGTTACGGTAGCATCTAAAGAACTTTGAATAGTTCAGTCCAACAACTGACGGTTTTAGTTATTACTTGAAAACGGTTAGAGATACATCACTAACCGAAACGTTGTGTATCAATTAACAAATAAGGACAATAAGAGTTTAAGATTTTAGTGCTATTGAAACTATGTTTTTAATTTGACTTTCGTTATTCGTTTTTCATCAGATTGTCAATAGTTCAACAAAAGTTACATTGATTAGTAGCGTGGTGAAACACAAATTTTTTACCTTTAATTGTAAATAAATGTAAAACAATGAGATTTTATAAAAATCATTCACTCGTGGTGTTTTAATATCAAATAATGATATTGCTTTGGCCTCTGTGACCCATTTTAATGATTAAGGTGTTATTTTTCCCAGGAAATTAAATTTTAATTTACATGTGGATACTATTATATTGAAAAGGTTTTAGAATGTTGAATTTTCTAAAAAAATCCTTTAAAGCAAATCGTTAATACTGATATTTCTCCAGATATAGAGCAATGATTTTAAGTTTAATATCGGAGTCAAAAAGTCATTATATCTCGAGAAATATCAATATAAGCCATTTGCTAAAATTTTTATATACAATTTATTGATATTAAGTTTCTAAAACGTTAATTATTCCTGAAATTGGTTGAAGTTATATAAATGTTAGCCGAAATATTAAAAATTACAAATTCGGTTTTTTAAATTTAAGGTTTTTTTTAAAATTAATTTTATTTCTTAATAAAAAAAAAATTATTTTTAAAATTTTTTAATATTTAGACTGATTTTGAAGTTTCAAAAAATGGTTTATATACTTCTTATATATATATATATATATATATATATATGAATCGTTTAGTGCAGAAACAACCCAAGTGACATCACTTGAGTTGTTTCTGCAGTAAACTTGGCGCACGTGGCATAGACGTATGTCAAATGTCAGATGCTTTGTTTGTTTTGTATAACCTGCAAAATATTTAAAGGTGACTATTTTTGTTAAGGTGTTAAATAAAATAAGTTTTTGCCGTGTTTTTGCTCGTATTTAGTTGTGAAATGGCCGAAAGTGAAGAACCACCAGTCAAAAGACGACGAGGTGTTGTGAACTCATCAGAATATTTGCGAAATCGGTTAAATCTAGTAAAACCCATGGAAAGCAGTATCTAAACTATAAAGGCAATAGTATGCCTGATAAAAGTATTGGAAAACCATGCAGGTAAATTTATTACACTTAAAATATAGAAAAAATTATATTATTTATTTATTATTGTAGTTGCCCCTGATGTGCTTTATGAATTTCCAACTATATTTACAATGTAATTAATGTCAAATCCCTTTTCAATATTTGTTTACTTTTTAAGTATCGATGTATTTTCAGAACTGGCTATGATAAGTAAGGATTGTGTTTCTTGTTCTGATTAAAAGAATGTAATGAGAATTTTCATTAATAAAATAAAATAAATAAATACGATTTTTTCTTTTCAGTATAAATATTTCCTTTTGGCCTTTACAAAGTAAACATGTACTTTGAAAGCTACAAAGCTTTGTCGGGTCTTCTGCTCCCCACCCTGTCATCTAAAAGGAACGTGAAAGATTTTTCGGATTTCTAACGCCCCTTTTCTGAAGTACACGTACAATGGAGGTTAAGAATACCTATTCTGTGAGACGCATTTCTCTAAAGGTTCTAGACAATGTTGCATGACTTTCATTGTATTTATTTAATTTTTCACAACGTTTCGAACAGTAAGTATCTCTGATTGTTTTCAAGTCAATACTTAATAAATACTTAAATAAAGACAATGGAAGTCCGGGAAGAAGTTTTTATTTAACCTGTGAGACGCAGTTATGTACCACATCGATTTATTTTCGAAAATCTTAGATGCGTATTTAAGAAGTGAAATTAAAATTGCTGCAAAGAGACAGGTAAATCTAGACCCGCACCGAACAGGAAACTCGTGTCGCAAGGAGTAAAATGTATGTTTTAAACTTACTTTAATAAAAGGGTTTAGCTTTTTTATTAAACTTGTAAAAAATAAAGTAATTTGTTCTTTATTTATCTTTTTAAATTCTTCCAAACAAATATACATATTTAGGCTAAGCGAAAATTAAGGCGTTTATCATGGGTGAGAGAGGACAAGGAAAAACCGGTATAGCGTACACTTGTATATTGCAAAGCAGTGAATGCCAGGTGCTCGTTTAGAGGAACTGTCAAATGGACCTAGTTTTGTTAGATTCAACGCAAGAACAATTGTATAACCCGACAACATTGTAAATCAGTCAAATAAAATTTGCTTACAGGATGGGGCCTCAGGTGCTCTGCTTTAGGCGTGATTACCTCGCTTCTCTATTTCTATTACTACTCACAGTAACTTAAATGCCTCAGTTTTTAGATTCAACGCAAGAACAATTGTATAACCCGACAACATTGTAAATCAGTCAAATGAACTGCCTCAGGTTCAAGCGCCGAATGCGATTTTGACGTTTGAACGTATATAACTTTTTCTATTTATTCACTGGTTTTGTTTTTAAGGCTGGAGAGCATGTTGGTTTTTGTTATTAGTCCCAACTCTTAACGAGAAAAGAAGCCATCCCCTTCCATCCTTATTTTAATTTTTACTGTTACCGTTGCCGTTCGCTTTTTGTGCTGGTTAACTTTTACCAATTTCAGTCTGACGTTGGTCAAATGACCTTCGAATGTTATCACGTTGTTTAACACCGTTTGTAACATTTATTTTTAACAACCCTTTGCTTTATTTACTTTTGTATATTTTTATTTACATTATAATTTAATTATAATAACATTGTTTACAAGTATTTGCTTTAACCTTAATTTATAATTATGCCAAACGGCTAAAAAACAAAAAGGGTTTAAAAAATTAAATTAATTTAAAAAAAATAATTATAAAAAATTTTAATATAAATTTTAATAAAATTAATTTTTATATAATATTTATATTTAATTTAGGGAAAAAGGAGAAAAGAATTTTTGTTTTTTTAAAACTTCTTCCATTTTTAATTTTTAGTTACTTGATAATCATCACGATTTCCATGTAAAGTTTAGGTAAAAATAAAAATAGTAAAACAAGGAACTATGTTTTATATTCTTTTATACATAATAACCGCCCTTTTCCATATATCTTGTCACAATTCGTTAGATGTTAGTTATTCCTTGAGAGTAACGGATAAGGTGAAATTGTTTTTTTAAACACCATACTTTAAATTAACGAGCTATACCTTTGAGTTAACATATATTTTAATCCTAAACAATGCTGCTTTATAACATTTTGCTATAACGTCCAAAATAAAGGTGGTTTATTAGTGGCATTTTTTTAAACTCTGTATTATACGAATTTTAGTAAAATTTTGTGAAAACCCTCGTTTTAAACCCGCAGACCACAACCCCCAAAATATTGCTTTTAAATTAAAAATTTTTTGGGCCCTTACCCCCCATCGGCCTCCAAAAACAGGGTGTAAATTGTATTAGCTTACGATTTTAATAGGCAATACTAGAGCTAAAAAAAGTCAAAAAGTCCATATGATATATGTGTCAAAAAGATTTTTTCTAAACGATATCAAATTTGTGTGATTCAAACTTTTTGGGAGCAATTATTTTTGGAAAAAATTTTAAAAGGCAATTTCGTTTAATCGTCCCCCTTGTAATTTCCCCCGGTAAATTTTTTTAAAATTTAAACCCGGGTTTTTAATATTTAAAGCACAAAAAAAATAAAAATTTAAAGTTTTTCCCGTAAAAATTTAAAAAACAATTCAGCAAATTACCCGTGGGAATTAAAAAAAACTTTTTTTTTTTAGGGGGGTTTTTTAAAAGTTTTCGTTTTTCAAAGGAAAATGCCGTTTTTTTTTTTTTTAATTTAATAGGAAACCAAAAATGTTTTAAACTTTAAAATTAAAAAATTTCCGGAAAAATTAAAAGACGTTTTAAAACTGGGGTTTTCAAAGTGAAAAATTTTGGGGGAAAAAACAAAAGAGGGAAGAAAAAAAGAAAACAACCTATTTTAAAATTTTTTTTTTATAAAAAGGGCGGGATTTACAAGAAAAAAAATGTTTTTAAACAAATAATTTTAGTTTTAAAAGGGTAAAAGGGCCTAATTTTAAGGAAAAAACAAAAAAATTTTTTAAAAAAATAAAAAATCCCAAATAAGAATAAGGAAAAAACAAAAAAAATTTTCCGGGGACCCGGTAAAAAGGGGCCTTGCTGAAAAAGAAAAAAAAAAAAATAGGTCAAACCCCAATATTTAAAATTGTTTTTTAAAAATTAAAAAACAATTTTTAAAAAAATTGGGAAAAAGTAAATTTTTTAATTTTCAAATTTTTAAAAATTTTGAAGGATTTTTGGGGCCCCCTTTAACTAAATAAAAATTTTTCTATTTTTTTATGGGTTTTTTTTTAATAAAATTTTTTTTTTTAAAAAACCCCCAATTTCGGGAAAAAACCCCCCCTTAAAACCATTTTTTTT
>JAHBCN010007727.1:0-42424 GCA_019359885.1 Listronotus oregonensis | reverse complement strand
ATATAAATGCATTTATGATTGTGCATTTTTTTACAAATAACTCTGACTACTATGCTGCAGAACTCAAAAATGTAAAAATAGCTGTGAAGTACCTCTAAAAAATTATTTTATTTCTCAAAATATTATTGTAGGTTATGTTTATGGAGTGTAGAAATATAAGGAGTACCAAAGCAAATTCTTCGCTAAGCCCAATTTTGTATTTCGTGTAATTTATTATATCAATTTCCATCTGCAATTCAATAATAATACCGTTAGATATCAAAAGAGAAAGTACTAACTTGCTAGGTATTTAACTTCTAGAACAAACAAAATCATTCTATTCCAAAAGTTAGGTTATACCTTAAAGTGTTTATAAGTTATCTAAAGGTGATATTTTGTTGTATATAAATCAATAGGTATTTAAAGCAGGATATTTGTATACTTACATTGAAGTAATCTTCACACATAAAATTATTTGCGATACAAAGCTGCTGGATCTCTTCGAGCTAATTGTAACCTCTTTTTTCGCCTTTTAGGATTTGTTGGGACAGATATAAACAGTTTTTGTGGTGTTTTCAGAGAAGTATTGGTGCATTGTGGCACTACACACCACTTATATACCATTTTAGCCAATAAATTGAAAAATTATTAACAAAATTCACCGTAGTTGCACTCGTTGTTAACTCGTTTACTTGCATATGACGTCACGCGAAACATGTTGACGCCATTACAGAGACAGCGTTGTTAGCGCGAATTTTATAATTTAAACTTTAACATTGAGATTAATTGAAAATACAGCAGATTTTCCAGAAATATAAAATGTATTGTGATTGTTAAGTGCCAAAGAATAATTTAAAACGATTTTTCAAAATCAGTCAAATAGCCTATTATGCTGAAAATGTACAAATTTTGAAGTGGTATTTGTATTCAATTGACACATGCCAAAGTTAAAAATAATATAATAATATTAAGTATACATTTTATATATTTATTTTTACTTTTTTCAAGTAAAATTTGACTGGGTTTCTTTTTAGTATACTTTTAAAGTAAGATGTTGAAAAATAATTAAAAAGCATAATAAGAATAATTTCTTAGGTTTTTAACTGCATAGTGGGAACCTGCCTAAGTAGAACGTTTATGGAAGAAGATGACACTTGTAAGTATAAACACTTTAATCTCAAATCACTTTCGTAGGCTCTATTCACTAACAAGCTTGAAATACAATAAATCTTAAGAATTAATATACTTTGATTAAACTACTGAAATTATTTCTGCAAAATGTTGTACACTTTGTATCTACAGGCTGGTTCAGAAGTTATCACTAAAAATTTTGAGTAACAGTGACGTCAAATATAACGTATGTTCTTAAGGGGGTATACCCAAAAAAAAATTTCTTTCAAGAATTTTTTTGGAGAAGACTTGACTTTATTTTAACATTTTTTAGTCCCAAAAGTAATTATTTTAAAGGCTGCTATAGCTAATCTCACTTCTAAATACATTTTAATAAAAAGCTAGAAAAACATTTTTTACTTCACGGGTCCACCGATTTTATTAAAATTTAGTATACAGGGGTTTTTTGGGGCGCTGATTACGGATCTGAAGTTAAATTGTGTCGGAAGGTTTTAGTTTTTAAATTTTAACACCCTACTTGGACGTAACCTCAAAAATGCACAAACTGTTCTAATTTTTTTTTTTTTAACTGGTCACAGTCAAACTGAATGATTTTATGGTAAAACATTTATTATTTATTAGGATACATTTATTTTTACGTTTCTTCGTCGTTATTTTTAACAAAAAACAGCACCAAAAGAAAAATATTTTTATTGTTAAAAAGTCATCAAATTTATCTAGGGATTTTTAAGTGTGGTATAGTTTGTCTCAAAGTATACCTTGTTAGCTTTAGCCTTCATTTATGGATTATACCTATCGACAACAATAAAACTGCGGATCAGTAGGTATTAAAGGACAGAACATTAGGGACGGACTCTAATGATATAAAGATTTATAATTTATTGTTTATTTAGGTAGGTATAATCTTAAAATTACATAAAGAAATTAAATATATGCAGTTTTAATATATTTATAACTATATTATCTATACATAATTACATTTTTAATCTAAATATCTAAATTCAATTCTGTTTCACTATCAGAGCAATTAAGTTTAAAGGTGTATGGAAGCCCAATACTTTAGAACAAAATTGTCCAGGCGTGCAGGGCAGCGGGAATAGGGGGGTTGGCCCCGCGGAATTTGCGCAATGAATAGTAGGTCAGGGCCGGATTTCCATAATTCTTTGTTACTATCTATAAAATTGACATCATCAAATGTCAAATTCCAACATTCACTTTTTTTTTTTGTTTCTTGAACAAAATTGTTGGTTATTAAAGGATACTACTATAGAATATTTAAAATTATTGTGTAATATTAGATTTTATATCATCTGATATAATATGGAAAGAATAGATGGCGCTACTTTACTGCCTTCTATTTAAATGGTCGATGTTTTTAAAAGTTTTTATTTTTACCAAAAATCTTTGTAAATAAATAAAAACACGATTTTTAAAGTAAATTTCAAACATTGTATGATAGTATTATGTACTTATCACCAATTTGTGATAAAAGAAGGGCAAGATAGTGTAAATGAGTTTAATCCAATCCTAAGATTCTGGTTGTACATTAAAAAGTGAAAATTTTTATAACTGCTTTTAGGCATATACTTTTCACTAATAACAAACATTCATGAGACAGAATAACAGTGGTTAAAAATGTTTAGTAACCTTTGGTACCTGAGTATCCATTGTAACAGTATCCGTTAATATTATGTGTGTACAGTATGTCGAGCTTAAAAAGTTGATAATGCAAGATTAAGAAACCAAAAATCTAATTTATTTTTAAACAAAATGGTATTGTCTCGAAAATTGCCTCCTCTCCGATTTTGATCAAATTTGATACAGGGTTTTTGGGCGCTGATTACAAATCTAAAAAAATCTTTTGGCAACGTTTCGTTCGAGATCTTCATCATCATAGTTAAAATTAAACTAACCTCATTTTCACCATATTCTCCTTTCTTTTTGACATAATTCTTGATTTTTACATAAAGTGGCACACGATATTTATAAACACCTTTAAAACCTTGTATTTTTATTTATTTTATTTTTTTCCATTAAATTGCGAACTTTTAAGTGCAAAGGCAGCAGCCATATTTGCTTAAAAAATAAAAGTGTAAAAAAGGTGTAAAATAAACATAAAAAAGTTTTTAAAAGGTGTTTCTGAAATATTGTGCCAATTTAGTGTAAAAATCAAGAATTTTGTGCAAAAGAAGGAGGAATAGTGTAAATAAGGTTAGTTTGATTTTCGATTTTGATGATGAATATCTGAACACGAAACATTGCCGATTTTTTAGATTTGTAATCAGCGCCCCAAAAACCGTACCAAAATTGTACTTCCTTTCATTCAATTAGAGGGACCTGTATTTATTAAAATTTGCCCGGTCTGCCCAGTAATTGATCCTCTAAAAGAGTGTACTAAATTATTAAATGAAATAAAAGTACCTAAATGTAAACCTTATTTTTTTTTAATAATCCACAGAATTACATAAACATTGTGGAAATTATCTAAAAGATAGTTAAGATTGCTTTACTTTTCTCACTAATATTTCCTATGAAATTTTCATTTTCTATTATTCATAATTGTATATTATTATTTATTCGGTTACCTAACGTTACGTCCCTATGGTATTCTGGGGTTACGTCTTATAAGAAGCACCTAATTTAAATATAAAAATACTTACCTAAAGTTAAAAGACGGGTATGTTACCCTTGGATTTGCAAGACAAAACCATACAACCTCTAGTTATTTTGTTACGATATATAAGTAAAACAATAAACACAAAATTATAGTAACAATTTAATAAACACTAATCACTAAAATAAGAAGGTTTTGATCAATCCAAAAACGGTACTCCGGCTCTCATAAAATTATAATGTGTTTGTAACTTCACACTGATTTATCAGTGTGTAAGTAGGCAACACATTAAATTATTTCGTGGAATTTTTTATTGCGCAGAATCGGCGGGGCCAACTCTGACAGTTATTTTCATACTGGGCTGGACATTTTTTGATCGAATGGGCCATAGCATTGGGCTTCCATACACCTTTAAACTTCCTTGTATCAGAGTCATCATTAAGATTAATTATAATTGTATTTATGTTGTTTTGTATAGAAATGTAAGAGTTCTCAATTTTTAAGAAGGAAGGAAGGAGTTGTTCAACTCCGCTTTCATAAAGACAATATATTTTCCTTCTTATTAGGTCCTGATCACTATTGTCTATGCAGTGAGATTGAAAATAACTTTTTTTCTTTTGTTCAATTCTTCACTAATAATAATATCCCATATCGATGATATTGGAGTTTTTTTAAGCTTCTTGTTTAATTAGTCCTCTACTGATTAAAGTTTCATACACATTTTTCACAACCTGTTTTGCATCTAATGACAAATGATTTTCACGACATAGTTATATTCTCGTAAAACAACTTTTTCGAAACGCACAGTAAAAACGGTTATTCAACACTGCCACTAAAATATTAGCCAAAATATTTATATACCTAATGGTCAATACTCAAGAAATACCTGGCCCACCCTTGTCATTATGAAATAATGGGTTTACCCAATAAAAATAGGTAATAAAATCGTTAAAGGTTTATTGGAGTATTCTCCGTCAAAAGCCATAGCGATATACTTTGAGACAGACTATACACATATTAAATTGTCTTCTTAAAAATATACACTTACCATGAATTATGGTGGTTTTCTATGCGGTTTCTTTAAACTAACTAGCAGATATAAACGTGATTTACTTTTTTAAAGTAATTAAATGATATTTAAACATTTAGACATTTTGCAGCAATAGTTTTTCACACTTACTTATTAACCCATAATGTAATAAACACATGAACAGTAAAACATATGCTTGCAGTTGATTTCATTGGTGGATTTGATCCGCAAACAATTTGGTAAGTGGTGATTGGGAATGCACTGTTACAGTAGACTCTTTTAGATACTTTTCACATTATACAGGGTATTGGGGAAATAGTTTAATATAAGAAGAATTACATTAAAGTTGACTTGTCTCGAGACAAAGTTGCTGCTCTGGTAGATATTTACTCAAACAAAAAGTAATAAATAGTGATAAAAAGTGAAAAAAAAACACAAAAAGTGCAAATTAAAAAAAATGTTAATCGTGAATCTAGGCTACCCTGAGAAGTTACTTGTTTTAAAATACTAAACTATATCCCTAACACCCTGCATTTGCATTGTTAGTAAATAATATCACTCCATTTCCTGTAGAAAAAGCAAGGTAAACTGTATTCTTTCAGAAAAAATTCATTTTTCCTTGGCTAAACAACTTATTATAGTTTTAAAAAATCAAGGGGAAATTGATTCCCATAACATAACTTTTAGTAACTCAATTTAGTGAAGAAACAATGACTACGTTCTTAAATCTCCTTGATTTGGTTTTTTACATCCTTAGCAATTTGCAAAGTCATTTCGAATAAATAATAAAATAAAAAATGATTGTTTTAAGTATTCCAAAAGAAAGAAAAGCCAGTCGTTTTTTTATTTTTAAAATCTGAGCAGAAAAATAGAGTGATTCTGATAATTATTTTATATATCGTACTTATTAACTACGTTCTCAAATCCCCGATTTGAAAATTGTAAAAGTTGGGTTAAATGTAAATCTTAAGGGCAAGCAATATCGGTTTTAAAGTGCTTATATCGCTTTGTGGATTTCGGTGCTCGAGTCCCACGTGACCAAACATCTGTTTGCTTTCGACTCTCATCTCGGGGTGAAGTTAGGAACGTAGTAAGGATCTTTATAATGGGCCCCTTGCATAAAATTAATTTTAATTTATAAACATAGTACCCTTCACTCTAGTATTCAATTTCTTAAGCCACCATGTAATTCTGATTTTGAAAACAAGCGCAGGTCAATGCAGATATCTCTTTCACAAGACCTCACACTTATCTTGGATCGGGGCGCAAAAAATCTTGTTTATTTTAATGCCTCAGAAACACAGTCATGTTCGCTGTCGCCAAAAAAGTCTGCCAATGGTCATCCGTTACATATAAGCGGCCAAATTCTGCAGAACAAAGAGTCGTTTAATCTTGTCGGCCTTACTTTTGGGAATAAGGTCAACTGGCACAAACACATTACATCCATAGCCTCGGCAGCTTTAAAAAAGCTTGGATTTCCCTTTCGAGCCAGAAAGTATTTCTCTTCTTCTAATCTGTATGTATCCCAAGTCAGACCCTCTATAGAATATTGTTCTTATGTCTGGGGAATGGCGCCCCCTACAACACTTAGCATTCTGGACTCCATTCAAAGAAGAGCCGTTCGTCTTATTAATAATCCCACGCTTACAGAAAGGCTTCCTCTTCTTGTCCACCGTCGAGCTGTAGGGGATCTGTCGCTCTTCTATAGGTATTTTTACGGCTTCTGCTCAGAGGAGTTGGCGAGTATAATTCCTTCTCTGGCAGCTCCCAACAGAGAAACACGTAGTGCAGCTTTCATGCATCCTTTTGCAGTTCAGTTAGAGAGGCCTCGAACTTCCCACTTTCTTTGTTCCTTCATCCCTAGAGTGTCAAGACTATGGAAGTTTTTCCTTCTTCTCCCAATCTCTAAAGATTTAAGTCCCGTGTGAACAACCTCCCTCTCACCAAACTTAAGACACCCACGGCACCAGAAAGGCAGTAATGTAATGTAATATTGGAACGTAGCGCCGGTGGCCTCTGTCGATCAGGCATTGTAAATATGTTTGGTTAGCGTATTGTGACGTGGATATCGTTTTCGCGTGTATAAAAAAAAACGTGTAATTGTTGCTAATAATTATTATCGAAATTTCGTGCATGTAAAAGTGCAGTTTACCTTGCTATTTGACTAAACAATATGAGCTATCGCTAGTATCTTTCTTTTCAGTTAAATACGAGAAAGCAGATGGGCCTCATTCGATTCTTTTACATCCGATGTATGTGAGCTACAGTGACAATTTGCATGAGTCTGACAGGCATGTGCATTTTAAACCTCAGCAATCTGAGCTGGAAAATCTGAACCCCACTTTTATGAGGCCTAAAAAAATTAACACCCGCGTTTATGCTGACGCAATTAGAGTACCAGTGAGACGGAGTAACTCGTTCGACGCTCTTGCTACCACCGCTAAAACAAAGTCGCTGCGGCCTAAATCTGTGTGTTTGAGCGGCCAGCAATTTGATGATCTCTAAGATTTCTAGTCTTTGTGCTTGTTCCTTTTTTGCTGTAGATTAGAGCGATTAGATTATAAGACTTTGTCACATGACACTGTTTTTGAGTTATTTATTTTAGTGAATAAGTCTTGTTGCCTGGTTAGATAAAGTAGATTTGCTTTGCATGTATTTTTGCACTAACTCTAGGTTAAGGTTTTGACTTTGTCTAGAAAATATATATATATATATATATATATATATATATATATATATATATATATATATATATATATATATATATATATTTTATATATTAATAACTTTTAATCAATTTTAAAAAATCGTCGCTCCAGAATAATATTAAGACAACTAAAGTTTCGAGATATTGGACATTTTATTATTTAAATTAGCGTATTTAGTCCAGGCAGTCAAGCTCAAAATAGTGTCATACCTCCGATTTTCTTGAAAATTTCGAATTAAGCTTATCTTACCCTCCATATCAAAATCTATATGGTCGCAAGGTGTGCAAATTGTTTTTAAGGGGTGAAAATCACCCCTTATCGAAAAAATAGATTTTTATAGGTTTTTCGGCATTTTTTCGATTCAAATGTCTTTTATTTATGTAGGATATAATGTGTATTTTGAAGTAGCAACCCTTAAGAATCTTTAAAAACTACCTTTTTGATGAAAATAATATGGGAAAAAATCTATTAACGATTTGTAACATTACAATTGCAGTTTTACTAGAAAAAATTCATAGCATTTTCAATGCCACAAAAAAAAAATAAATAAAGGAAAATAATCGTCATTAAAAATGCTACATTTTTCTACTCTTCAGTTTTTTCCGTATCCCTTATGGTTTTGGATTTAAAATGAGAAAAAGATTTTTTTTTAAATCAAAAAAAAAAAAACATATAATTTAAGCTCATTTTTTTAAAAACTTTGCATCTCTTATCAGTAAAACTTTAAGATGTCATAAATAACATACAAATAAAGTAATTGGTGCAAGGAATAAGTTTAATTTTGATTTTGAATGAAATGACATTAGTTTTATTGCGATTTTTTAGTTTTAACTATTTTACACCATATTCACTGAAATTTCAGTCAAAAAACTTATTGGTGCTTGTTTAAAGGCTTTTATCCTCTTTAAAAATATTTTAAGACTTTTTGTTGAAAAATTTACCCTTTCCCGTTATTTAGGTTGGATATCACGTAAAATGAAAGATCTTCAAGCACCTATAACTTGCATTAGGTAGAACTTTAAGATCTTCATAAATAGTTTAATTTCTTTGTTTTTTTATAAGCTTTATTTTTGTTTATTACACTTTTTTCGATAAAACGCATAATTACAGAGTTATGCGTAAAAACCTATTGAAAATAGGGTTTTTTAACGAAAAATCGCACTTTTCAATTGCGAATAATTCAAAAACTATTGATCTGGCGAAAAAACTTGACATGTAATCGTGTAGTTTCCATCAGTATCTATATAAAAAAAATACCCCTATAAAGAAGGGGTGAACTACCCCCGAACGTGATAACATACGAAAATATCATAAATTTTATAATAGTTCTTACTTTTTTGATCAGACAGATAACGCTTTCTTGTCCTAATTGTACAAAACTTTTTCTAAATAAAAATTAACCCTCATAGGTAGTGAAATCATCCCCGGAATATGAAATAAATCAAAAATTACTTGAAAAATCTACTAAGATATTCTAAACTATTAGAATTAATCGATACTTCCAACCGTGTCTATGAGAAACCACCCTTACTGGGGATGAACTACCCCCGAAGGTGATAGCTTACGAAAATATCATAGCGATATAAATAATTAGATCAAATCAGCTTGATCCATCTGAAGAGAAAGGTAAGATCTATTACAAAATATTCGAATTTTCTTATATTGCTATGATATTTTCGTATGTTATGTTATCACGTTCGGGGGTAGTTCACCTCTTAGATATAGGGGTGGTTTTCTTGTAGATACTGGTAGGAAGTATACGATTTGAATTTCATTTCTAATGATTTAAAATAGCGAAAATTCGACCGTGGAGGGGGCACTCAGCACCCAGCAGCGAAAGAGAAGCGAGAGACGTGCTGCGTGCATCGACGCGTTCACAAGCATTTTTAACAATGTTCTCCAAACTTATATGAAATGTGAGATATACAATTTGTAGCTTTTAATTCCAACTTTAAAAAGCCCTTTTAAAAATTCAAATCGGACCTTTTGTCTAATATTCACGGCACTTCCAAGATAAGCGCCTTAATTTGTTTATAGTGCGATTGAATAAAAACTATTAATGCGACAATTTTTATCTTTCGGCAGCTCAAAGTATATGTTATTGACTTTCATTTCTCAAAAAATCAGCCTTTAATATTGAAAATTAACGGGAAATACAAATTGTTGAAAGAAGATCTGTTTTAAGCGTTTTTCCGGCTTTTCTCGGTAGAAAATCCTCTGGAGCAGGGGTCTCCAAACTACGGCCCGAAGGCCACATCCGGCCCGCGGACAGATTTTGTCCGGCCCGCGGAGAGCTAGCATACTTGAAAACTCCTTTTAGAGAACAAATAATTTTTTAGCAAATTAAATTTTGTTTACTGAAGTATTCAATTTTATGTTGAATAATTATTAATATGACATCTACATTGATATGGTCATGGGCTAACTCCGCTAACTCATGACATTCTTGTAGCTTATTGTTATTGTTTTTGTGATAAGTTGGATAAAGAAACACAGAATTGTAATGAGTAAAGACATGTATAATATGCAGAAAATTTCTTCAGTATGACAATTAACAAATTATTGAAATGAATCAATAACATTTTATACATTTTAAATAATCACATAACTTATAAACAAACATAATGACATATGAAATACTAATGAGATTTATGTAATTGAGATTTTCCACTGACAATAGTTTTAGTTGTGGACTAATTTTACTTGTACCAATTATTAAAAGAGATTTAAGATGCTCATCAGTTAATTTCGATCTGTAAACATTTTTGTGTACTTCATTTTGGAGAAGGTTTTTCACACAAATAAGTATTACCAAAAACAGAAAACAGACCACGAGCAAATTTATGCAAATTATCAAATTGTGTCAGTGGAAGACTCTTATAAAATTCCAACAAAGATGAGTTTTGATATTTGTTCTTAATTATATCACTGCATTGTAGATCACCATTTCCATTTGAAGTCCTAGGTTTCAATGTCAGTATCAAAAGGATTCTAAAAATCTTAATTTGATTCGCAATGGCACTAAAGTCCGAGAAACGAGTATCAAAATTTATCTTCAAAGCACTCAAAGTTTCGATTGCAAAATCGATGGAAATCAGTCTCAGTAGTGTGGCTGAATATTTCAATGTTTTAAAATGTGAAAAACATTTACTTCGTAGTTGTGATTGAAACAGTCTCAATTTCTTCCGGAATGATTTGATATTAGTGTATAAATCAGGAAGATGCTGGTTTTCTCCTTGCAATCCCAAATTCATTGTTCACATGTTTTGTCAAATCAACATAGAATGCAATTCCACAGCCATGCGTTGTTTTGTAATTCAGTAAGAGGGTGATGCTTTCATTCAAAAATTTCGATCACTGCTCGAAGTTCAAAAAGCGCTGAAGGATAACACAACTAAGCCAGCGTACGGGAGAATTGTCGGGATTCAGCCCAAAAGATCTGATAAAATTAACAGTTGATATGACTGGTTTCAGAACGTCAACGTATCCAAACATTTTCCGCACAAAGACTGTTGATGAATGATACAATGTAAGACTAATGGTTTTGAACCACCGTCATTTTCTACAGCCGACACAAGAGCGACCACTCTTCATTTTCCCACTAGTTTTTGCCTCCATCAGTTGTAATGCATTTCAAGTTTTTCCATCGAAGGTTCTTTTGATTAATGGCCATTTTAACTCCTTTAAAAATATCTGTACCAGTAGTTGTGCCAGAATACATACATATCAAGAAGTTCTTCGTGCACTTCATAGCTTTTATCTACTCCTCAATATAAACAACACCTGAGCAGTATCGACATCCTACTCATCCAAGGCCAAAGAAAACCACTCAAAATGTCCATTTTTCGAACAGTTGAGAGGATATATTTTCAGGATGTTTTCTATCCTTCGAGCCACAGTGTTTGCTGACATACTGACAGTTTTAATAAATTTACTTTTCAGGCAATTTCTTTCTACTGCAATTATGCATTCTTTGATCATTTCTCCATCGGTGAATGGTTTTCCACGTTTTGATTTCAAGAGCCACACGAAAGCTGGACGAGTTGAGCCGCTTGTTCAGTTTTGAGTTTGTAAATGAAGATTGCTGCGATTTCAATCCGCGCTGCATAGCTTCGAATTTTTCTGTCTGCAAACTTCCTGTATTTTGAGTAATTTTGAAAATGTTTTGTTTCATAATGACGTTTAATGTTATATTCTTTGAGAACGGCTATGCTTTCATTGCAAATCAAACATAGCGCTTGTTACTGGACTCAATTACGAAATACTGAATGTTCCACTGATCATTGAATTTTCTGCATTCACTATCAATTTTTCGCTTCTTTTCCATACTACTAATTCCACACAAAAGCAACAATTCAAATCAAAATACTGTTATAAAGATGTCTTAAACTTAAACACGCACAAACACGTTTTAAGGAGGTATGCAATATTTTATTTAACAACAGTGTCATAGGAACTGACTTGTGGTTGCGCCATAGCCTTCTTATATATTCCAATTACTGCCATCTAGAAGTGAAGACACCAGAACTTTCTCGAACCAACGAGATTATTCTGTACGTGCTATTAGCGCCATCTGTTAGCGATAGAAGGTACTACCTATTTCCGCTTGTGCCACCAGATGTCGTGCACGTTACCCTCATGGCCTGATCACGACTAATCTAGAAATTACAGATAATGACAGGAAAATTAATAATATGCAGGTTGCGTTTGGACTTTAGTCCGATTTGCAGCCTTTTTTAAACGTTGTGTACTTTTTCGGACTTTTTCATCAGTGGACTATTTCACTTCTTACCACCGGCAACAATGATAATATGGTTTTGGCCCTCGGAACTTACTGGAGTAATCAGTATGGCCCTAAGGCTGGAAAGTTTGGAGACCCCTGCTCTGGAGGATGAAAATTTGTCAAGTCCGTTTCAAAAATAGTTAATGTTATCCCTGTATTATTCTGAACTTAAGTCAAAGTTATTCTATCATGACAAACTCTATAAAAGGATAAAAATAGCATTACATTTTTTCCGAATTTATTATCAGAAAAAAGACAAAATTAAAAATTTTAAGTTGTCTTACTCTTATTCTGAAGGATTATAAGAACCAAATTACACAATTAAATAAATTATTTTCCTCTGATTTCAAACATGTAGATGTAGAAAATAATAAAACTTAAATTGTTACCTCTCTTTTGACAGCATCACATAAATCAGCTCGCAAAACCTCGAAACAGCGCATGTCGCTCTACTTATCGAGTTCAGCTCCCAGCTGGACAACAGGCATGGAGACAGCGACAATGATTTTGATCATATGCCGTCATCACCCAAACCAATGACACCTCGTCGCGTAAAAGAAGGAGCGTGATGCAGAGGGGTTCTTCGGGAAGACACAGCTCTAGCAGTAGACGGCAATCGCACGCTAGGTCCTCTACAAGAAGCTCCAGAAGAATGCAGAACCCGTAACGAAACTTCTGGAGCAGCAGCAGAAGTGCCAAGCTATGAAAGCACCACAAGCCAGTCTCCTGTGGAATCTCCTTTGCCAAACTATTACGTCAACTCTGTAGTTCAATTAATACGCAAAATTGGCAGCCAGGTCCCGTTGGCCACACGAACCCGTCTTACCAGCAATCAACCACAACTCTTAATGAGGATTTTGATGAGCTTTATAACAATAGACCTGCTTCTGTAAGGTCGAGTTATTCGAATTTTCATGGTGCTAGGGCGAACTATTCTCCTCCAAAACAGTACCACCACAGCCATGACACCGCAGGTACCTCAGAAAGAGGTAATCCGCCTGTAATAGTATGAGGAATATGGCTTTCTTAAATAATGGTCCGCCAGCTTATACTGTTCAGAGTGGGATGCCTATCGATAGTGAAACACCTATGTAGCATTATTTACACCAAAAAATGAATATTATACAACCAGTTGATTAGTCCTGTTTAGACGGGGTGAACGAAATTTTTAGTTCGAGGTCCAAATGAGGCCACCGCAAAAAACCAACCCAATAAGAGATACGCATGCAACATTTTTCTTATATTACTATGAACAACAACAGCGGGTTTAAATTGCATTTTTTTTACTTTAAAAAAAAATCGTGTTTTTTCACCTTTTTTTTAATATAAAGGGAAAAATATTCATTTAAGGAAAAAAAATACATAATCGAAATTAATGGTCTAATAAAACTACGTCAGTTTTTTTATAAAATTTTTTGTAGCCCTTTTAGTTTTTGAGATATTAACGATTAAAATATAAAATAAAAACGCAAATATCTCAAAAATTAAAAGAGTTACGAAAAAATGTAATGAACAAAAAATTTGCCTTTTAGTAAGTTCTATAAATAAGGTTTTATACATTTTTTAATAAAATAAGTAATAAAGAAGATATAAGCAAAAAGGTAATTATTAATTTATTAATTAAATTAAGATAAAGTAAAAATTAATTTAAGATGTTCTATTCATTGATAGAAACCAACTAATACACATGTATAATATATAATATTAGGCCATCAATTTTGATTATATACCTCTTTTTCCTAAAATCAATAGTTTTCGAGTTATAGTAAAAAAACCGATTTTTCACGTTTTTTTTTTAGTAAAGTTGCATTTTTTTAAGTAAAAAAATGCAATTTGAACCCGCTGAGCTAAGGCAGCAGCGCGGCTTTGAATTGACTATTGTTCATAGTAATAAAAAAAGGGTTTTATGCGTATCTCTTATTGGCTTGGTTTTGTGCGGTGATTCCCGGACTATTAAGCGTACTTTTTTTCTGGTGTAAGTTGGTGGACCAAGCTGACAGCTTTGATCTTTGACAGTTCGCGTTTTGCAAGAAAAACGGCGAATTTTAGTCAACCCACAAAAATTTTTTGTTTTTTTTTACCTTTTTTAAAGTTGTAGGTATTTTTCTGCAACTCTTTTCCCCATTAATCTAAAAATGTTTTTTTTAAAAAATCAGTTTGAAATCACATATTGAATATAAGGAGGTGTTATCCAATTTCTCCATGACGTTACACATGTATATTATACTAGATGTCAAAAAAATCATAGTGTAAGCCAGAGCATAACACTTTTTGGTTATTCACTGTTTCATTTTTTTTATAATGTATATTTTTAATATAATGATATAATATAATTAGGGATAAAGTATTCTTAGAGAAGGGTCGAAAAAACAGGTACACGAAAATTGAAAAGAGTTAATCCAGTTTGGTTTTTTGACCCAAACATGAACGATAAATGATTCCTGTTCTCTTCTACAAAAGAAACATTTTCTATAAAATTCTCCACAACTTCTTGCAAAGGTGCTGTTTCCAATGTCCGAATTAAAAGAAATCTGTGGCCACCAAATCAGGGGAAAGTGACGGCCAATGGAATTATTCTTTTTCCAAAAATAAAATTTTACCTGTCTGTTAAATCTATGTCCCTAGTTATATTATTATGTGAATATATTCCTGTTATGTAAACTTTTGTGTAATATATGGAAAACATAAATATAATATTAGTATTTATTTAATGTATCCACAAGCAGCTTTTTTATTGTTTGTGACTACTAGGTTGAATTACGGTTTTATTATAAATAATGTAATAAAACCAAACAAGGATAGTGCATTATTTTAGCCTGTTAATGTCATTGTGATATTTTGTTAGGTTTTAAATTTAAGTTTTAAATCATGCCAATATTTACATGTAGGTTTAGAAAGGAACTGTGGCTAAACAAAGTTTACAGAATAGAAAACATAAGTTGAGTCACTTATTGTCGGCACTCTCAATGCAATACAAAATAGATTCATTTTTTTTTTGATGGGGTCAGTTTATGGGCACTGGGTACTGCTACACACTGAAATAGCGATGGATGTTGATTTATTGCCTCAGTCCAAGTGAAGCAACTTACACGTTGATTCTGTAAACTTTGTTCTAAAATTGAAGACTGCCTTATCAGCTCAAAACATATTTTTTGATCATTTATAACGAACGAATCATATACAATTTATAAGTAATATAGGAAAAATAATAAACTTGCCTTTTTATTTATATTGACATATCGTACCATATCAATAGTTGAAAACAAAGGACAATAAATTTACAGATAGTTTATAGTAATTTAGAATTGTTAATATAAAAACTTTACTTTTCACCCTTCACACTTCAAAAAGTTTTTAGGTTGTTCTAACGTTGCATCTCTCCATAAACCTTGTTCATGATCAAGTACTAAATTCTGTGCAAGTACAATCTGTTTTGTGTTCATCGAACAAATTTGTCTGATATGTAAATATGGCTTCTAGTTGTAAGAATTTTTTACCAAAGTATTACCTAAAATCTATTTTATTACCTATATGAAGTCAACAATAAACATATTAACTTATTAAATCATTGTTTTATTTACAGCCAGTTTCAGTTTCGTATTTAAAACATGTTTAGTACAAGTCCAGGAAACAAACCATTTTACTAGCAATTTTTTCAAATTGCAAAATCTATATCATGCGGAAGGGCGCCAAATCATCTCGGGGTGAATTTTTTTATATTTACCACAGGAATCAATAGAAAAATGATTTCTGAGCAAAAAATGTTCAATGCATTCGTTTTGAAAATGCATACTTTTTGAGTTATTCGCGATCGACAGCCGGACTTTTTCATCGATAAAATCAATGTTTTTAATCGTTTTTTTTGCAAATAACTAGATAAGTATAAATTTTATCAAAATTGCAACTTTAAAAAAAACGAATAAAATTATTTTTTTCTAATTGCTGTGGAACCAATACAAACCAAGTTGTGGTTTGTTAAAGGTTAGCTGTTATTCATCAAACACAAAATTTTAGAGCTTTAAAGGCAAATAACGCAAAATCTACATATTTTTTGAGGAAAACTAATAAAAACTTTTTTAAAGCATTCGCAAAGACCTTCATTTGGCAAAAAAAAGATATGTATCATAAAAGTTAAGTAAGTTATGATTAAAATGAAGTTGGACCAAAATTTTTTGAGTGCAAAAATTTTCGAAAACAACCCCCTAATTACCACCCTAATTAAAATAATTCGCAACCCTTTTAAATTCTCTCTATCTATGTATGTATCATAAATACGTCCTAAAATTTTAATCAATTTAAATTGATTTATTTAAAAAAAAATGGAGCTGCAAGTAAAAGTCAAATTTTAGAAGTTTAATAAAAAATTACCTTTTCTTGAAAATAACTCAAAAACTAAGGAAGATACGTAAAAATTACTGGAGTATCAAATTGTAGCTTTTTAAATTACAAACATTTTGCATTTTTAAAATTTACTGTATGGCAAAAATTAGGTGTGATATAGACGTTTAAAACGCGTGTGTATAGACGAGCAACTACCTTGTTTCAGCCCTTTAAACTCACCTTTTTAAAAAAGTATAGCGTAGTTCATATGCTTGCGAAATGCGATTTGCGAAACTTGTTCTGATTGGTCGATTTCAAATGTGTCAATTGTAGGAGCTCTCTATTTTAAGTTTTTTGCGATTCGCAATATTTAAAATCAGGGGGCGGGAAAATTGACGATTCTTATTGGTCAACTTAAAATATGTCAGTGTCCAAAAGGTTAATGTCACTTTTTTGCGATTCTAATATTTGAAATGTGCGGGGAAAATTGACTTTGATGTAAGGTTTTGTGAATTCCCAAAATGAAGACCACGAGCATGGTATTGATATAGATACTGTTTGATTTTTGGCGTTGCTCAAAGATTGTTACTACGGTTCAATTTTGGGGCCATGTATATTTATATATATATATATATATATATATATATATATATATATATATATATATATATATATATATATATATATATATATATATATTTATATATCTTACTTTTCTTCAACATTTTATAAATTATTTTTATAGAGTTTTTCTTGGGTATAGTGACAAATAAATTTGGAAAGCAATTTCAGCACAACGTTTCGCACATTATATTGTGCTTTTCAAGTTTTATTCTAAAAATTTCAAAAATTTTAAAAATTACAATTAAAGGTTTTAAAACACTACCAGATTACACATTGTTTTTTTAGACATACACATTTAAAATCTCACACTTATATACGTCATATTTAAAAACAGATTAAAAAATTCGTACAAATAAAACAAAAAATACAGGATAAGTATATATATATATATATATAACCAAAAATATTGACTACGACCAAACTACCAAAAATTAAAAATAAAAGAAATGATTGAGATCAAAAAGAAAAAAAGCCCTAAAATGACAAAAAGATATAAGCAGCCTTAGTCAAATTTACATAATTTAAAAATTAAACTAAATAGAGAAAAAAAGTATGTGTGTGGTATGTGTGTGTGTATAATGTGTATATGTATGTACGTATGTCATGTATGTATATATGTATATTAGACTGATCTGTATAATTTTAATTAAAAAATAAATAACATCCTGATACAAAAGAAAACATATTAGAATAAATTTTATCTGTAAATATAAAAATAATAATAACATTCCTTTAGACGGAACTAAGTTTGCATCAGAAATAATCAAACAACTCCAAGGATGACTTATCCATTTTTGTTTTATTTGTACAATTTTAATCTTTTTTAAATATGACGTATATAAGGTGAGATTTTAAATGTGTATGTCTAAAAAACAATGTGTAATCTGGTAGTGTTTTAAAACCTTTAATTGTAATTTTAAAATTTTGAAATTTTTAGAATAAAACTTGAAAAAGCACAATATAATGTGCGAAACGTTGTGCTGAAATTGCTTTCCAAATTTATTTGTCAACCTATACCCAAGAAAACTCTATAAAAATAATATATATATATATATATATATATATATATATATATATATATATATATATATATATATATATATATATATATATAATTTACACCTTGGCCGCAGCAAAACACCGCTTCCTATGAGAGTGTTGTCTAAAAGGTGCTGTAAAATGCAAATTCTGTATGTTTTTATGCTTGCATGGGCGGCATTGACGGAACGAGGAATCGTTGTGTGCTTTTAAAGTTTTAAAATAAAGAAAACTAGGGTGTTTTTTTTTCGATAAAATCATAATCTTATAGGATTAAAACGATCCTTTATTTCATGACAACCTGTCATTCTCTCATATGTTTTAATAGCATATATGCAGTTGTGATTTCAAGTAAAAATAAAATAAAAGTTAAAGTTTCCAGCATATTCCTACTGATTCACCCTCACCGTTAAGACATTGCCAAAAAGCGTGCAAGAGAGAAAGATGAATCAAAATATAATCTTTCTCTCTTGCTCCAACCTGCTAATTGGTCGAGAAGGACTGGCTGACGAATCAGCACGACGAGTGGGATATATACCCTTCTCACCGACCAATAAGCACGTAGAAGCGAGAGGGAAAGGTTATACTGTTATTCTTCTGTCGCTCTCGCTTGCTGCCTAGTAGCAAGGCTTCCTCTATAAGTATATGCTCAAAGGTTAAAATAAGTTGTGATCTTTAATGTAATTTCTTATTTTTATTTTTTGTTATTTGCCTGTATAAAGACTTTATGAGAATAAAGTATATTCTATTTTTTGTTGTTGTTTGTTTTAATAAATCCACTTTATAGGACGCAATTATGAAGGTCAGTAAATGCAATAGCCCTTTTTCACCAGTAAAAATTTTCAACTTGATCCTTATTATTCACTGACAACCAAAACATTATAAATGTTTATTAAAACAATACACAGGGAAAAACCTAGCATAAAATACAATATTGTTAAAAAAAAATAATTATAAATAACACAAAAAAGTTTTAAAGAAGGGAAATTAATTAAAACGTCAATACAGAGCGTCAATACTTCCATCTTGCATCTTGCCAACAGTTCCAGCACTAAATCCCTAAAATCTGCATCGCAGCGCTATGAAATACCAAAACCGGCGAAAGATTTTGCGAATTCGAATTGTAAATCGATTTCGCCTATGAACTACGCTTAAGGGTTTTAAACAGTTTTTATATATAGGACCTTATAGCTCTTGAAAAAACAACAAAATGGTTTTTTAAAGAGCTTTTTATCACAAAAACTGAAGGAGTTATGCTTAAAAAAACAATTTTTTTGGGGCGGTTTTTTACTGTTTTTTGCACTGTAATATTGTAAATCACATTAATTAAAAAATATATATTTTTTCCTATTTTGGATTAAAATTTTTCTTTTCAAGTATTTTTGAAAACTATACTTTTATTATAAATAATTTTTCCTGGGAAAAATACATAAAATAAATGAATAAGATTAAAATTTTGTTTTTATATGATTTTTTTAACTACCCCATCCATAAAACCCCGAAAGATACCTAACCAAGATGCCCGGAAGGCAGTTTGTACACTGATCTATAAGTATGAAAATAGATATTTAGTCTGCTGCCCATCGGGACCCAGATTTTATCACCACCCTGTGAGCATACTAAAAAATAAGGTCCAATGCCGCACCATGCAGCTTTCAAACCAGGAGTTTAGAAAGAGGAAGAACAATTAAGAGAACAATGTTCAGACAAAAATCAATACATTGGTTTAATATAGTGCTTTGTGTTAGTAGGGGTAGCCGGGATTAGTTGTAACAATTTTTCTTTTATAGCCAATGTTATCGGAAAATTATTTATTAAAAATACATACTAAGTTGCTAGTCAACGATCTACCAAATGTATTTCTCAAATTGTCCAAAATCGAAAGTAATATATAGTTGTAACTCGAAAAATAGTTTTAATTTGCCAATTTGAACAGAATTTTCGGTTTCTATGACATCGAAATACTATACCGGCCAGAAGAAATTCCATGTAAATTTTGATACATTGAAATATTGGCTCCCCTATTGAATTTACAACAAAATTGTATTAGACTATTTTGAATACGTTGATAAGATTAACTCACATACTAAATTTTGTTTATTTCTGATGAGGCAATTAAAAGTTATTTAAGAAAAACTATTAGTAAAATCGTTGCATACCTGCTACATACCTTAATGAATCCACCAGTAATAAATAAAATGTCTTGTCAACTTTTACATTCACGTTTTACTTGTATTAGTTATTTCAACATGTTTTACAGTATTGAAGAGAAAATAATGGTTGTTATCATTTAATAAATGCAAGTAATTACATTGAACTACATAATGAAATTTTTACATAATTGAACAATTTTTAGGAAGGTGAAAAACACACTTAAAAACTGTCTAAAATACGTTTTAACACAACACATTAAAACTAAAAGCTAATGTTTTTTAATTAGATGCTCAAACAGACCTCCGTTTACTGCGAAGCAATATCCTAAACGGTTATAAAATTGAGTTCTTACATTATGAAGTTGAAATGCCGATAGTCAATCGCACGCCGCTGAAATTGAAACTTTTAATTATTCTAAATTTTAATATCTCAAATTTGTATAAATAACATTTTTGATATGACCCCAAAGGTAGAAGTCGTTCGGCGAAAGATCAGGAGACCTAGCTGGCCAATTTATGGTGAATTTGGTCCTATGAGTCCATTGAAAACATTTTGAACATATTGCCTTTTCTGTGAATTGTGTGCAGCAGAACCATCCATTTGAAACCAAATGTCTTGATTGTCAGATGCAACTTCTTCCAATGCCAGCCCCACTTGATTTTGTAATGTTCTAAAAGTTTCTGTTCCCAAATTGTGATTCAAGAAAAAGTAAATAATCCGATGTCCAAATATACCCGCCCAAACGTTTACCTTACGATAAATCGGTCTTCATTTTCTTTGCTCCAGTATCTTATGTTTTGAACGTTTGGTTCATTGTTTAATGTGAAGGCATTCGTCACTAAAACAAATATTGCGTAGGAAGTCCCTATCGTTATTCGCCATTTCCATAACTTCAAAACAAAAATCTGCTCTTCGGATCTCATGACATTCCCTTAATTCCTGATGTCGTTGATATTTGTACAGATGATATTTATATGTCCTTAATTTGCGTAGTACTGTACTGTGACCCTTTCCTACAACTTTGCCAAGAAGCCTGGTGCTAATTCCTTTATTTTCTTCTACATAAAGTAAAACATCTAAATCGGCATTATTTTCTTGAGCTCTTCCATCGAGTTCATTATTATTTTGCTCTAAGCAGTTGCATTTATTAATAACAGTACCTTTTGTCTCAAACCTTATGAACGATATTTTGAACTGTTGTCTTACTTGGAAGGTGTCTGTCAGGAAAACGGAGAACATGTCGGATACTCTTCGATAACTATTTTACATGTAATACCATTTAATCATTGTTATTTTCTCTTCAATACTGTAAAACATTTTGAAATAACTAATACAAAGTAAAACGTCAATTAAAAATATACAAGACATTTTATTTATTACTGGTGGATTCATTACGGTATGTAGCAGGTATGCAACGATTTTACAAATAGTTTTTCTTAAATAACTTTTAATTGCCTTAAAAGAAATTTAGAATGTGAGCTAATCTTATCAACGTCTTCAAAATAGTCTGATACAATTTTGTTGTAAATTCAATAGGGGAGCCAATATTTCAATGTATCAAAATTTACATGGGATTTTCTATGGCCAGCCTGGCGATGCACCACCCGGCATATACAAAAAAATTTCGTCAAAATTCGCTAACTTTTCCATGTGTATATACATGAAAATTTGAGCGGAAATTTTTTTAGGTTCGTTTTTTTACAAAATTAGTTATATCAAAACAATAACTAAAGCATGTAAAAGTTTGAAATTTGTACAGATTATGTTTTTACCCATAAAATTTCGAATTGTAAGCATAGCGGTTCGCTAAATTCGCTAATTAAAAAAAAAACATTACTGCTGAATGTAAAAAGTTAAATTAATACTATAGATACTTTAATCCATTCTCTATTGAAAGCTGAAAACCAAAAATCGCTAAAATCAACAGTTTTTCCAAAAAAAAAAAAATTATATGGATCGCGGT
Source organism: Listronotus oregonensis (assembly GCA_019359885.1). Taxonomy (NCBI): domain Eukaryota; kingdom Metazoa; phylum Arthropoda; class Insecta; order Coleoptera; family Curculionidae; genus Listronotus; species Listronotus oregonensis. The sequence goes on along the minus strand of JAHBCN010007727.1, from coordinate 20,080 downwards.
TAAAAAAAAATAAAAAAAAGTGGTATATTCGGTTAGCCATAAAAAATGTGCTCCATAAGCTAGATGCATGAAATTTGGGGTTTATATACTTCTAACCTTTCTCTATCGAATGGAGAAAACCAGAATCCTCTATCTATTCGGGTTGTTCTACAAAAATTTTTTAAACAGGGTGCTGCAAAAGTGTCTAAAATCGAAAGTAATATCAAATTGTAGTGTCCAAGTTTTCAAAGTCGCGTAGAAAGTATGTTTTTATTAATAGTTTGAAAACTAAACCATTACTACTGAATGTAGGAAAATTAAATTGATACTGTAGATACTCTAATCCATTCCCTATTAAAAGGTAAAAATCAAAATTCGCTAAAATCAACAGTTTTTCTAAAAAAAAATATATGGATCGCGGTTAAAAAAAAATAAAAAAACTGATATATTCGGTTAGCCATAAAAAGTGTGCTCCGAAAACTAGATGCATAAAATTTGGGGTGTATATACTTTTAACCTTTCTCTATCGAATGGAGAAAACTAGAATCCTCTATCTATTCGAGGTGTTCCACAAAAAAATTTTAAACAGGGTGCTGCAAAAGTGTCTAAAATCGAAAGTAATATCAAATTGTAGTGTCCAAGTTTTCACAGACGCTTAGAAAGTATGTTTTTATTAATACTTTCTTTTTCTGTTTTATGTTCTTTCAGTGGCATATTAAGTATCACCTTTAATTTTTAGAAATAGATTCACAATTACCCCCTGTACTAAACTCCTCTACGATTGGGCAATATGATGTTTTATTTTCTAGAAGTTCCCCTACTTTCTCAATATCTTCTGCGCCCATAGGCGTGCGCACAGTGGGTGCCGTGGGTGCTGTGGCACCCCCACTAGTCTAAAAAAAATTACTGTATTTAAAATATAAAAATTATTATTTGATAAGGTTCGATTTAAAAATTACACGCGAACGCACCTTCTCGAAAATGAGTATGGTAAAATCAAAAATAAGATCCACAATACGCCAAGAACGTTTAGAAAATCTCTTGATTTCATTTGTGGAACAGGAATTAGCCGCAAATATTGATATAAGTACTGTGATAAACGAATTTAAAAAAATTGTACCTTATGAAAGAAGAATGATTTTATAATAAATAATATATAATGTACTCGGTTTGTCATTATTTTATAAATATTTAACAAACATTCCTAAGAATTTATTCTTATTAATTTATTATTAATTAATTTTATTAATAACAATGTATTAATATCGATATATTGTTATTCATAGTTTTATTTACTTCATTATTATTATTATTATTATTATTATGATTTCAAGCCACACGGCTTTGCACTCCCTCTAAGGGGAACATTCACTCATCCCAGATATCTTCAGATATCAAAAGAATTAAGCTCTGTGGGAACCGTTTCCATGTTTTCGGGCTCTAGGTTCTCTTAGGTTCTGCTGTTTGCCCACAAATTTCCAGACAGTCCGAGCGATCGCAAGTAGAACTGCCTTTTGCATAGCCTTATACAGATGTTCACCGAGGCCTAGTCCCTTGATGTTTTGTAAAAGAGTTTTTGGTATAATGCCAGTTGTTGATAAAATTATGGGGATCGTTTGGACGTTATTTTTTAGATATCTTCAGATATCAAAAGAATTAAGCCTGTGGGAACCGTTTATGTTTTCGGGCTCTAGGTTCTCTTAGGTTCTGCTGATTGCCCACAAATTTCCAGACAGTCCGAGCGATCGCAAGTAGAACGCCTTTTGCATAGCCTATACAGATGTTCACCGAGGCCTAGTCCCTTGATGTTTTGTAAAAGAGTTTTTGGTATAATGCCAGTTGTTGATAAAATTATGGGGATCGTTTGGACGTTATTCATTCCCCACTGTCTTTTTATTTGTGTTTCTAGATTTCTTAGGCAATCTTTTCATTGTATTTTCTCCCGTAGGTTGTTGTTGTTCAGGATAGCGACATAGATCAGTGTTGTTTTCCCCCAACTTTATCCACCAATACAATATCTGGTCTATTGTGAGCAACATTTTGGTCTGTAAGTACAGTTCTGTCCCAGTACAATTTAAATTCATTGTTTTCGAGAATAAGTTCCGGAGAATACTTATAGTAAGGCAATTTTTCATTCTGTAAAAGCTTTAGCTTCTCTGCCAATTGTTGATGGAGTATCTTGGCTGCTGAATCGTGTCTTTCCTTATACTATGATGCTGCAAATGGTTGGCAACCCCCCGTTATATGCTGGATTGTCTCCGATGTTTGACATCCATATCTGCATCGATCGTTCTCTATAGACGGGTCTCTAACGATATGCTTCAGATAGTTTTTCGTCGGAATAACCTGGTCCTGTATAGCCAATAAGAAGCCTTCAGTCTCTGGGAACATCTTCCCCGACGTCAGCCAGTAGTTCGACGCGAACTTGTCATTTTTCTGGCTGACCTCATTGGGGTGACGTCCATGAAGAGGCTTCTCCAACCAGACTTGCAGCTTCTCTTGGTTTGTTTGATGGTGTCTGCGCAATATTATTATTATTATTATTATTATCTCGGCACCCACACCAGCTTTACCCTGTGCACGCCTATGTCTGCGCCCAAGTAATGTAAACAAGGAAAGTTTGCAACTTTTACGTAACCGTAGGTACTGATGTTTAAGATTAAAAGCGCTTGCAAGAGTTTTCTCCTTTAACAACTTACCCCGATCTCCCCTATATATAAAACACAAACCGTGGGCACTTCTGGTCAATTTGGGATTCTGTTTTGGAAAATCATAAAATGAAGAAAATAAATAACTAAATTATTTTAAAATGTATGAAAGTTTGTATAGAAATATCTTCATTCATAAAATTGCAAATATGGAAGATGGTAATTAGGATTCTGATTACTCGAAAAAATGGTATTTTTGGACCTTTATCCTTTGAGGAGTTAGAAAACCGAATAAAAGTTGTATAAGAAATTCATATTGATACCAACTTATTCACAAACGCCAGTTATGTGAGAAAATAATAACAAATTATAATACATGGGTTAAGCTACAAAAAAAGCGCAGGGCGTTCTTCTAGACACAGTCAGATAAATGACATTATCAAAAGAGCTCTGATTTTAGCTTAAAATCCTTCTGTATTAGAGCCTCTTGGAGTTTGCAGAAGCGATGGAAAACGGGTAGATGGAATGACCTTAATTCCCTGGAAATATGGAAAACAATTACTTTGGGACGCTACTTGCAGCCATACACTTGCAAAATCCTATCTGGACAAAACTTCTAATTTTGTATGGTGCGGCTGCTCGTATTGCCGAGAATAAAAACATCTGAAATATAAAGAGCTTGAAAAGCGCTTTATCTTCATTCCTTTTGCTGTTGAAACTTTTGGTCCTTTGGGTGATGAGGCTAAGGGTTTTATTAATGAAATTTGCAAAAATACAATGCAAAAAATCTCGAAGTTTCATCATCCAAAGAATTGGTTTAGCTGTGCAACGGGGTAATGCAGCATCGGTAATCCAGGAAGACCTAGGACTTGATGAAGTTTATAATGTTTAAATATAGATTAAGTTATTTATTTAATTTTAGAATATTGTTATTTGGTATTTATAAGATTATATATCTTATTTATTTACATGTAATAACGAATAATATTTAATATGTTAATATATGAAGGTAAATAACAAATTGAAAACGATAAAAAAAAGCTCGTATCGTATCAAATCAAATTTATGAAATTTTCGCGCAGCAAGCCGCCAAGTTTTTATAAAAATCCTGTTCACACCTTTTAAACAAACAATTAACGTACACTGTTTATCGTGTAATATCTTTACAGCATTTTTCTTATACCCCACATGGTGTGCCAATTTAGTTGGTACGTAATAATTACTATGTTAATAACGGTGTTACAGTGTCATTTATACACTAAGGAAAAAAATAAATGCATCAAAAACCATAACACCGACACACACAAAAAATAAAGTGGTCTGTGCATTTGACCAGACCCATCCATCTATATGTATTTTGATGCGCACCCTCAAAATTTTTTAAACATTTTAGTTCAGTTGAATAAAAACGATATTTTTTATTAAACTTGATCAAGTATGTTTCTTATATATTTTGATACATACACTGAATCTAAATCCAAACTCCATTTGGCTGTACACCCTTCAAATTTTAAGTAAATTGCAAAAAAAAAAACGCTAAAAATTGCAGTTACGAAAACGACAGTTTTTTTATTGGACTCGATTAAGTATGTTTCTTATCTATTTTCAATACGCTGAATCTAAATCCGAAATTTGTTTAGCCCGTGCCCCCTCCAAATTTACAGCTTTGAAAAAAAATATTGAACTTAATCAAGTATGTACCGAACCTAGACCTGGACGTCATCCCCGAGAATTTTCCTGAAAATATCGACAAAAACAACCCGAAAATAATTGAGCGGGGTTTTTTTGGGGCGCTGAGTCCAAATTTCACGTCGAAAACGACCCCCCGGACACTAGGTGCGCACCAACCTAGACCTGAACGTCATCTTCGAGAATTTTCCTGACAATATCGACAAAAACAACTCGAAAATCATTGAGCCGGATTTTTTGTGGGGCCCTAAATCCAAATTCACGTCAAAAACGACTTCCCGAACACCTGGTGCACCGGAACCTGGCCCTGAACGTCATCTCCGAGAATTTTTCTGATAATATCGGCAAAAACAACCCGAAAATCATTGCGCGGGGTTTTTTTGGGGCGCTGAATCCAAATTTCACGTCGAAAACGATCACCTGGTGCATCGGAACCTGGCCCTGGACGCCTTCTCCGAGGGTTTTCCTGACATGATCGAAAAAGATGAACCAAAAAACTTCAAGGGGGGTTTTTTGGGGCGCTGAATCCAAATTTCTTGATAACGACCCTTCGAACCACCGGTGCACCGGAACCTGGCCCTGGATGCCATGGAACTTTTATCTTGACACTATGAATCTAAACTAAACCGGATGTCTTAAAGACCGGTGTCAATACTGCAATAGCTGTGTAGAATTGTTGATTCTAGATTATGTGAGAAGGAAAGAAAGAGAATGAATAAAAACGCAATATTTATGTAATTTACGTTAAAACAATTTTTATTGACTTTAAATCAAATACTATGAACCTGTACGTTTGCCTCTCGGAGATGACGTTCAGGTCTAGGTTAGGGCGCACCTGGTGTCCGGGGGGTCGTTTTCGACGTGACATTTGGACTCAGCGCCCAAAAAACCCCCGCTCAATGATCTATGGGTTGTTTTTGTCGATATTGTCAGAAAAATTCTCGGAGATGACGTCCAGGTCTAGGTTCGGACGCACCAGGTGTCCGGGGGGTGATCGCCGATGCTATATTTAAATTCAGCGACCTAAAAACCCCCGGGCGCCGAGATTTTCTCTTTCCCCGCGTGAATTTTGGGAAAGTTCCACGGAGATGACGTTCATCGGCGTTCCTGAGCTCCAGGTCGGCTGTGGGTCAATTTTAAGGGTAATAAACTTAACAGGAGTGCTCCATCCCATTTAAGCCCATATACGCCAATTTAAATGTCAATTCGGTATTTGTGACGTAATTCGTTTGCCTGTTTGTTCTGTTTACAAGTAGTATAAACTCCTAATTTTCTAAAATGTTATACATTACAGTTCTAATGGTAAGTGCATATCCCAAATAGTTTTTAAAAGTTGAATATTTAACAAAAATTAATAAAATAAATCTACCTTCTGGGCAAAATGGGCAAACGGGTGACGTCAAAACATAACCTATATCTGCGGACAAATAGTAAAAATCGAGCACTCCTTGTTAAGTTTACCACCCTTGGGTCAATTTGAACATCAAAATGGTGATCAGCGACCTCAAAAACCCCAGGGTACCCGACTTGAGCCAGTTCTGACTTTTATTTACGAATTTTCCAAAATGCGACTCAGAAAATGCATTTTTTGAATGCATTTTTGGCTGCAGCAGTGCAATTTCCGGTTAGTACATCCCAGAAATTACGGGGGAATTTTAAAAATAATTTATAATAATAATACGTAAAAAAATCGAGAACTTTTTTGCTTCATTGCCTCGACTACCTACTCAGCTCTGTTATGTTACTTCTAATTTAAAAAATAATAATGCACAAAGCAACATATTGTAAAACGGTGAACTGGACAAGGATTACAGTCCCTCCAATAGAAATTGCAGTTTTTATGCGGCTTAGTGTACAAACGTACGTGAAAAATCCTAAAGGTATGCACATATTATCTTATCTACAAGTGCGATTTAGCGCTAACTACGTAGGCAACCAAATTCACTAAACTATTATATCATGAGATAATTTAAGTCAATATCCTGATAGCCCCGTATCGAAATTATCCAACAGCTCGTGCGCGCGTCGGCGTGGTTGTGTTAAAGCTTTCCGAAATAAGATCGATCACCGGCAAAATGAAAACCGTGGGCTTAAGACGTTTTTTAAAAACGATTTTCAAAAATTCCGAGAAAGTAAATTTGGTTCTATCAATTAAACACGCCAAGAATTTTAGTTCGGCATCGAACAACCCGGATCTTTTCCATAATGTAAGCGACCTTACAGCTCAATTTTCTATTTCTAATCAGGAATGTGTTATTTTAGGCTCATCTCCAACCTGAAAACTACAGACAAAGGTAAATCTAGTCGAAAATTTTCTTTTGCACAAATTCTTTTTTTTTTCTTTTCGCACGTTACAGAAGGACCTTCATTTATCCACGACAAAATTACTTATGTTTGTAAGTTTTTCTTTTTATTTTTCTTGGCCGTCAATGGAAATTATGAATAAACTCATTTGACTTTAGGGGCGAAAACCTACACACGGACGAAGTACTGTTTGAAATTTTTAAAAAACGAGGAAACGGGACGTTATCTAGGAAAATTCTGAATGTACGTATATTCCCGACGTTTCGCCTTTGATTGCACAGGGACCTTTACCCCGTCCGTTCAGAATCTCTAAAGATGCCTTGTATAATTGTAGGCGAAACGTCGAAAATTTTAAATAATGATTTTCAAAGCGATGAAAGCTTCTGTTGTTTGCTATCACTTTTTTAGGCCCTTCGAGCGACAGGGTTGAGAAAAACAGATCCCAGACTGAAAGAAATGATGGAAATTTTACGAACAATGTCAAAGAAAAATTCGGATGGATATGCTATGGACACACAAAAATTAAATTTAGAAAGCTTTAAAAGGTAGATTATTAAATAATCTCTGTTAAATTGTTTAATCACATGAAGAATTTTCGACTATTTAGCTCCTTGCCACAAAACCTCTAATAGCTTGAACTAAACTTACAACAGGGCCTAAAGTTTTATTAAATGGAAACGGATATTTATAAGAGGTTTATAAGGAACGTTAACTTTAATAATAGTTTTTATAGTTTTATAAGAAAACATTGGTGTTTAAAATTTTGTAAGACGCCCAGAAAATACCAAGATACCTCAAGTTTTTAACATTGCATCCAAAATGTTTTCTCTTTTATCTATAAAACCTTTTTTTGGTTACTTAAAGTTTTTTAAAAAGGGTTTTATGGTTCTTAAAAACCTTATTATAAAACTTTTACTCTTGGGGTTTTATAGCTTACTTCAAAAATCTTATAAATCTTAAGGCACCTAATAAATATTCTATAGTACCAAAAACCAAAGGTTTTATTAAAACTCTTAGGCCCAGTAGCAACTTTTTCATGTAGAAGGGGCACAGCGGGGCACTATATTTTTATTAATATATTTAATAATTGTTTTCTGTTTGTTTTCTCAATGTTTAATAATTGATTGCAAGTAAAACATGTCACAGGAGAGAAAAAAAATTGGAAAAAAGTTAAATATAGTAGCAGCTTTTATAGAAAGTGCGCTAAAACCTGCGAGAATATTTATATTTCGCGATTTATTGATAGGTTCTTAGGTTTTATAAAATAGGTAATCCAAACGTAACCGTTACCATTATAAAACAAAAAATGTTAGTTGGGGGAAATTATTGGGTTTCAAAATAAAAGATTGTTTTAATAAACGCGTTATTAATTATTATAAGTATGACAGTACATATCTCAAATATGCTTTTGCACGAATTCCAAGGTAAAATGCGATTTTACTTCCCTATAAAATATCTCAAAGCAGAGTAACACTTTCTGTTTTTTTATTCAGTCTTGTAACTCATTGTATAGTCTGTCTCAAAGTATATTGTTATGGCTTTTGACGGACCATACCCCAATAAACCTTTAACGATTTTATTACCTATATTGGGTAAACCCATTTGTTCATAAGGGCAGTGGTGGCCCAGGTATTTCTTGAGTATTAACTATTAGGCATATAAATATTTTGGCTAATATTTTAGTGGCAGTGTCGAATAACCGTTTTTACTGTGCGTTTCGAAAAAGTTGTTTTACAAGAATATAACTATGTCGCGTCGAAATCATTTGTCATTAGGTGCAAAACAGGTGGTGAAACTTTAATCAGTAGAGGTCTAATTAAACAAGAAGCTTTAAAAGAAACCTGTCTACTTACAAACATTCCAATATCATCGATAAGGGATATTATTATTAGTGAAGAATTGAACAAAAGAAAAAAACGTAGTGATTTTCAATCTCACCGTATAGACAATAGTGCAAACAACAGTGTTATTGTCATGAATAACGCAAGCTACCACAGCCGTCTGCTACAAGCACCAGCTTCATCAAGTTCAACAAATGAAATCCAGGAATATTTGTTAGAAAATGATATTTATTTTGAATTCAGTTACAAAAAAAACGCAACTTTTGGAAGTCCTAAATTCATATGCAATTAAAAAACAATATGTGTGTGATAATTTGGCTGAACAGGCTCGGCATACTGTCTTACGGCTTCCTCCGTATCACTGTATATGTTTAACCCCATAGAGCATTTGTGGAATTAAGTAAAATCAAAGATCAGAGCAGAAAATGTTACACCTACTTAAGTCTCAATGTTATAAATTTGATAAAAAATAAAATTACTAACATACCAGTTTAGAGCTGAAAAAATTCACTACAGCACATTATTAAAATTGAGGACTCTTACATTTCTATCCAAAACAACATAAATCCTATTGTAATTAATCTCAATGATGACTCTGATAGTGAAACAGAGTTAGATTTAGATATTTAGATTAAAAATGTAATTATGTATATATAAGGCAGTTACAAATTTATTAAAACTTTGCAAACATTTAATTTCTTAATGTAATTTTAAGGTGATACTATATTTGGAAATTCAAAGATTAAGTTTTACTTTACGTAATTACTTTAATTGAACTCGATTATAATTATAATCATAATTATATATTGCAGTTTATTTATATTTTTATTTATTTGGGCAAACTATGTGCAAATGTTTCCAGATTAATTACGTTATGGTTTACTTTTAGTGCTACATAATGTAGACATTTACGGTATCCCTATTGCAAAGTAGGTTTTTTAGTCTTTGCTATAAATTGTGTTATTTTTTTTTAATATTATTTACTGCATTACACTGCACTACAGCTGACGATAAAGAGCTTAAAATTAGGTAGCTCTGCACCTTTAGTATTTATTTTTTAACCAGTATAGATAAAGCCCAGTTACCATGTGCCCCAGAGCTCTTGGTTACATAGCCTACGCCACTGTTTCGAATAGGACAAAGTCAAAAATTCTATTTGAGTAAATAAAAACATGTTCTTATCAAGGTCAAGTTAAATTAACAAATTTGTTGAGCATGATGAAATGATTTAATATTTTTTGTTTAATTAGGTTTGTAATGTTTATCTCGATAAACTTTAGAGTTAAAAATTATTTTTTAATGAAGTTAGTTACTGTTATAATAAGAGAACCATTTTGGTCTTTCAGTTCTAAGTCCAATCATTATATATTTATTATATTTATTATAAATATATATATATATATATATATATATATATATATATATATATATATATATATATATATATATATATATATATATATATATATATATATATATATATATATTTATTATATTATTATATTTATTATAAATATTTATTATATTTATCATAAAATCAAAAATCCAAACAATTTTTTCCAAGTTATTTTTTTTAACAATAATTATTAAAAAAGGGCCTTGTTTCGTTTTTTTTAATATAACTAGAGTTGCCGCGAGACGAGACGAGACGAGATAAAGCCTTGTCTCGTCTCGAAATTTCGAGATAATATATTTCGAGACGAGACGAGACAAACGTTTGTCTCGTCTCGTCTCGTTTTGTCTCGTTTGTCTCGAGTTTTTTTGGTTTATTTTAATTAAATTAATTTCAATATACAGTGCATTAGTAATGTTTAGGATAATTTCAATAAAATTATCGGAAGTTTATTAAAAATGCTTGGACCCGTCGATTTTTATTTTTAGGTACATGTTACACATTTTTTAAACTAATTTTTATGTCTGCACAGTGCACAAGGTGGTTATAAAAAGACATATTTTTTAAATGGAAAACACATATTTTATCATTACATTATTAATTCCAATGTTTAATTTAGAAATGTTCATTTTCAATTTTTTTACCAATTTTTAACTTTTTCCATAATAATTAAGTATACCCAAATTATTCTAAATTGCAATATTCTTATACCTACGTAACTTTCTTATAGAATATGAAGTAGGTATAGGAATTTCTAGAATTAAATAAATAGAATCCAAAAACTGTAAAAAAATGAGTTGGTATAGGTATTCTATTTTAAATTTTAAAAAATTACTTTTATAGAACCCTAATACTCTATGGACGTGCCCTGTCTAATTTAAAATATCGTTAAAATATAACATACTATTTAACCATATACCTAATACTTACATAAGAACATTATCTAACCACAACTTACTCCTCGCCATCGTTGACTAACCCTGTACACTGCAAACTGGTATGTATTTTAAGAAGGATGCATTGTTTTTAGTTTAAATTAAAACTTTAAAACATAATAGCGGCAAATCCTCAACTAACAGAAAACATTCAAAAACAACCCTCTGCATAGGGATCAAAAAGTGCCGCCGCGCACTTAAAATGGAACACCCTTATAAATGCTAATATTTTTTATAACACGCCTTGTAAAGAAAAGTTGACGTGATTGAGCTTTTCTTAAAATTATGTAGTTTTTTCAAAAATTGGGATTTCAGATTTTTGGGACACCCATAATATACAAATAAAAAAAAAATAATGATAATAATTAGTTATTTTATTTAAAATAAAATATAACTTTAAGGACAGAAAATGTCCACAAAAAGAAAAAAATCTAAAAGATAATGCAACATAAGTCATAAACTATATTACAAAACACAGGTAAATGTTTTCTAGAAATTTTTTTAATAATTATGGGTGTTTGACAATAGAAATAGTAAAATTTTTAACAGCAGTTAGTCTCTATAAACATAAGTTCGACATGCATCGTTTCGAAATTGAAAACGCAGGGTCCCAAAGAAAAAGAAGCTTTAATTGTACGTAATTGTTTAAAAAATTATTTTTGATAAAACAACCCAAAATACAACTTTTCGTTATTTGAGTTTTTTCGAGAGACAAAGTAAAACCATTTTTCAAAAGGGTTAAAAAAGAATGGTTTAAATTTTGCCCTTTTGAAAGTAAAGCAAAATTAAAAAAATCAAGAGACAAAATAGTTGTATTTTGTTGTTTTGAGGGTATTTCACGAATGTTAAAACTACCGATAATTTTAGATACGTTTTTCCCATAAATTTAGAGTCCGAGGAGAGGAAATTTTTAAAGAAAACACGCGTGAGTAAAAAAATATCTGGTTAATTTTAAAGCACGAGCGGTATTTAGGAAGAATATTTACGAATTAAAAACGTAGATAATGTTTATTAACTTAAAATTAAATATTAATTTAACAAACCGTCATTATTATTTAAAAATTTTGTATTGACAATTTACAGTAAGTGGAAAACCACGTTGCCTAGACGACGTGGAATTTCCGCTGAATTTTTCCATAATACCACTTCTTTATGAGAAAATAAATATGTACATGAGTGAAATATTCATAATAATTAAAAAATAATAAAACCACAGGGGATATACTTAAAGCAATTAATTTTACCCTTTTTTTTAACACCCTGTATTTCTGAAACGATGCATTTCTTGACCTATGTTTATAGAAACTTATTTTTAAGATTCAACTGCTGTGAAGTTTGTAAACTAAATCTTAAACAACCTGTAAATTTTTTAAGAACTAGAAATATATTTTGTAAATATAAAAAAAAAAGATTTTCTTAGCAAATGTATCATTAATTTTTCATAAAAGGATTATTTAAAGACATAACTTTTACTACTACAGTGACAATAATCCTAATATTTTTGGAACCCTTAATCACCAGCACAGATGGTCTGTTAACGTGGGGGGGAATAATTGGAACACGAGTAGTTTTATTTTACCATAAAGTCTAATAATTTGTAAGAAACGGGCAATTTACCATATTTCGTCTCAACAATTGGGACAGGTGTGGCCTTCACTATATTTCCCGATCCTTATTTTTAAGAATGTTTAAATTTTAGAAATGACAAAAAATTAAGTTTTACTTTTGCCTGCATTTTGCTTGAAATACATCTTCTTTCAAAAATTTATCTTGTGCTTTTACAATCAGCGATCCTTAATAAAAGGTTTTTTAATTCAAAACAGGGTGTTCCAATTTTAAAATAAAGGATAAGTCAAAGATAAAAACGTTTGCTAAAAAGCAGAAGAGATGGGTATAGGAAACCCTAAATGGTTTTAAAGAAATTAAGTTCCGCGTCAAAATAGGCCACTAAAAGGGTGTTCCATTTCTTAATAAGTTATTTAATAAAATGTTTCCGAATTTTGAGGTTTTTTTCAAACTTGTATAATATTGAGGTAACATTTTTATGTGGTAGTTAATTCTAACCTTTGCTAAGAAAATTTAATTACGAATAGCCCCGTTAATGTTTAGGGTTAAAAATTTTTAAATTATGGTCTGTATTTTTAAATTTTCGAAATTTCTCAAAAGGTTAGTTTTAGGTAAAGGAAATAAAAAGCACCTTTATTTGGTCTGTAGTATCTAAAAAATATAAAAAATATAGGGTGTTGATAAGAAAAAATATACTTTATAGGTAACTTTTTTTTGGTCCACCTGTATATTTTAAAATAAATTTGAAATATACCCTCATGGACCCACATATGACTGTGCTAAAAGCCCGACTCTTTTTATTTCTCGAGAAAACGAGGCAATGTGGTGGACACTGTATACAGGGTGTTATAAAAAGAGGAAAATTTAAGAAAGATTCTTCCAAAAATGAAAAAGTTCTAAAATGTCCGGAATGTTTTTTATGATACGGGATGTTTAAAAATTTTTGTCTTTGTGTTTATTTCACATTTCGTAAACCCGTGAAGATAAAAATGAGTTTTGGTACACCAAATGAATATAGGTCACATTCACATGCAAAATTTTTCTAAGGCTAAGATAGTGGCGTTCGTGTCGATAAGTCCTTATTTTTAACAAAACTGACGCCACCGGTTTTTGCAAGAATAGTTGCTTTTGCCAGCTATTTGTTTGACCTCTTGGCCTTTTTCGTTCTGATCACGTTTTTGAAATAAAAATAAAAGTACACTATCTGCCGTTTTTTTGTGAGAACGTATTACAAATTAACTGAAACAACCCAAATTCAAATCGCTAGGTACTTTATGTCATTCATTTTTGTTTGACAATAAATTCAATGACGTTTACAGAAATTACTAACTAGATACATTATTATTTTTTAATTACGAATGCGAAAACAGTTTATACGGATTAATAAATTGATTTTTATTTTGAAAACGGTGAGTCAGGAGGAAAAACTCCACGAGGTTCTTTTTAAGCAGAATTAAACTGACTTTAAGAAAGCAATACTAATTTTTGCAAAAATCAGTGGCGTACAGTTTTCTTTGCTGAAAATAAGAACTTACCGGCACGAAGGCCACTGATGGGCCATAGAAAACAATTTTGTACATGTCAACTGACCAAATGATACATTTGGTGTACCAAAACTCATCTCAATTTTCCCGGGCTTTGAGAAATGTAAAATAATTTTAAAAGAGAAAAACTTTAAACACCCTGATCATAAAATCAAAGAATTTCCGGACCCAGTTTATATGAACTTTTTTCATATTTTTTTAGAGAACCCTCCCCTAAATTTTCCTCCAATTCGAACCCTGTATATATATATATATATATATATATATATATATATATATATATATATATAATAGTTTTATTATTTGTATTCTTTTTTTTGGGATAAAAAATTTTTAAATAAAATATTTTATAAGTTTTGTTTCATCGGTTTTATAGTAAAAGATTTCATGTAGTAAATAACATTTAACGATCACAAACGATATTTTTGAACAAATTCAAGAAATTTTAAATTTGGAATATTTTGAAATTTGTATACAAAATCGTTTGAGTGATCGTTTAAAATGTGTGTTTATGTTGAATTTTAACAATGACTACTTATGGAAATCTCTAATAATAAGACATTCTGATGAAGGCCTCATACTAGAGAGCCGAAAGTTAATTTTAAAATTATATTTTTTTTAAAAAAATTTTGTTTTATCTGCCTTTAAACCCAAGAATACTAAATAAAAACAATATACCTAAACAAGGCAAAGAAAAGAAACCACTTCTAAACAATATATATATATATATATATATATATATATATATATATATATATATATATATATTATATATATAATATATATATATATATATATATATATATATATATATATATATAATATATATATATATATATATATATATATATATATATATATATATATATATATATATATATATATATATATATATATATATATATATATATATATATTATTTTATAATATAATAATATATATATATAAGTAAAAGTGGGATTCACTAGGCCTATGTTCGGGAACAAAATATACTTTTGAAATTTCACAGGCATAAGATTTCATTTAAATTTTTAAAATGCGCTTGCCAGATCAAGAAACCCGGCAACAGAATGGAACACCCTGTTTATTCATATTCGATTCTAAAACTTTGAAGTTTTATTAACATACCTTTATACCTATTTACTGTTTTTAAGAAAATAAAATCATGTTTTTTTTAAATCACCATGAAAAGGTTTATTTTACGGCCTAACGAGCGGGAATAAAATTTGTTTTGGTTAGCCAATGCATTTATTAAAGATCACATGTATTAAAAGTTATATCCTAAGGGGGGTGTCCCAAATTGCATATTTTGATATTAAAATAAAAATTATTTTTTTAAATACAAATACTATTTTATCCCATTTTGAATAGACCAATAATTTATACAAAATTCCAAATTTTTTCTATACCCATCTGCCACCGTTTTTTAAATATAACCAAATTTTAATATTTTTAAGCATTTATTCCTTATTATTCAAACAAAATAAATTATTTTTATTATATGTCAAAAGTTTCGAGCAATTTAAAGTACAAATCATGGCCATGGGAAAATTAAAGGGGGGCGGTGGTTTATTAGATAGTATTTAAAAACAGGGAAAAAAAATTTTGAATTTAAAAACGGGGAGATGGGATAGAAACATTTAAGGATTTTTCAGGTAAATTATTTCTTTTTTAAAAATGGGAAAAATACAGTATGTTGTATTTAAAAATTGAGTTTTAATCATTATTTAAATAGGTAAAAACATTTTTTTGGGAACCCTGTAAGATATATTGCCATAATAGATGTGATTTTAAATACATGCATTGTCTAACCCCATAAAAATTTCCAGTATCCAGCGCGGTTAGAAGTAAATATTAAACCTTTTTAACAGGTGACTTTTCTTTTAAAAAAAATAGTGATTAATTATTTTCTTAAAAACAGTAAGATATAGGTATAGGAAAGTTAATAAAACTTACTTAGAATTTTGTGTGAAAGAATATAATAAAAAGATTTCCATTTAAAATTACAATGTTGCCGGGTTTCCCGGTTAGATCTGGCAACCTGCATTTGCCAAAATATTTTAAAATGTAGTTATTATCTGTTATGGCGGGCCAAATTTCAAAAAGTTTTTTTCTTGGTTTCCCAGAACTTTTAAAGGATACTGTAATCACCCTGTATATATGATAGTGTTGTGCATGTTTTTAAATATATTATTTAATTTTTAGTATAATAGCTCCAAATTGGTTTAGTTTCAAGAGCATTTAGAAGACATTTATAATACCAAATTTCAAGAGTTTTAAAAGATATTGAAGAAATTTACTGGAAGTAAGGACAAAGAATGGAAAAGTATATATCACACTTATAGATCGGGTGTATAGGAAAATACAACTTTCGAGGAGCTGAAAGCTTACCTTTGTTTTTTTTTAACTTAAAGATTACGGAAACATTTTATTAAAAACTAAATCTGGATTGTGCCACGTTACCATAAAAAAATTAAGAAGAAATTTCATAATTGCCAGAATAAGGGATTTCATTTTAAAAAAGGGGTGATCGTGTATTGAATTTTGAAATAATTTATTCATGTATTTTGCCTATGAAACATCACAAGATATACAGGGTGTTTGTAAGACGTCCAGACAAAATGCATCCACGATTTTTTAAAGCTAAAAATCAATATTTACGGGAATAACTGTCAGGCATCACTAGGGGGACTAGCAAATCCCAAGGTAACGTCCAAACTAACATGGGAATGCCAAAAAGGACTGGAAGTCCCTGAAGAACGCAACAGGCTAACTTTCCTGGGGACACCGGGATATTCGGGAATAGAAGGCAACGAAAAAGCGGGACAGGGATCATCCACATTTTACTTTGGACCAGAACCTGCCCATGGAGTGCCCATGAGGGCAAATCAGGGAATGGATCCGAAACAAACACGAGGAATACTGGTTCTGCATCAGGAGATTATGAAATGGAAAAGACTTCATAAGGAGCCCATCCAAAAGAACGAAGGAGAAACTACACCTACACAAGATAGGCTTATACAGTGTGTCCCAAATTGGTGAGGAATGTATGGGGAACCTGGAAACCAGATAGAAAATCGGTTAAACGGGGAAAGTTTTGGACAATTATGTTAGTAAGCAATCCCGTTTACTACATGGTTTTATCTCAGGTTTTTGATAAATTTGAAAAAACCTGAAAATGCATTTTGAAAATGGGCCCTATTTTTTTATGAGTAAATTTTAAAATCTGTTGTTGTTTTAAAGAACTTTTTTCGTAGAATATGACCATAATTAATTTTTATTTTCTACGTTTCGGGTTTTTAGAATCATCATCAACTTTATTTTTTCATATGGACGCCATATTGATTTTTACGCAGCCAAATAGTACTTTTTATTCGATTTCAACAATGTATAACATGTTATAATTTAAGAGTTTATAACCTTATTTATTTCCAAAAACAAATATTTTCTCCGTTGGCCTTGATTCGGGAACGTCATTTTTTTGTAAACAAAAAAATTATAATTGGCAAAATAGATGTAAAAAGATATTTTAGAAATGGGTTTCGGAACATAGCTATAACGTTAATACCGTGTTCAAAAAACTACCAAAAGTTAATCAAACAAGGAAAACAAAAACAATGAGTGGCTAAACAATATTCCTACAAAAAAGAAGATGTAAAATAACGATAAAATTCAAAATATTGTCCATATTTCTAAAATTTAAAAACGATATTTTTTTAAATAGTCCAAAACCCATAAATGGTTGACTTAGGTATGTGGAATTTTCTATCAACATCCCCGAAGATGTTGGATTTTCTTTAAAAGTTGGTTAACTTTTAGTTGTTTTTTTTAAAAACTTTCGAATTTAAGCAAATTTGTAACCAGTTTTCGAAAGTATTCGTTTAGGATGCGCCGGGAAAATTGTCGAAATACGTTTGGCAGCTATATTAACATTTTTATTGTTTGAAATAACGATGCAAAATATCAATATTTTTTTAAATAGCTAACCATTTCACAAAGTTAAAATTTTTAATAACATACCGAGCCAACTTGATAAACGCTAGAACACGCCGGAATCAAGGCCAACTGAGGAAATATTTGTTTTTTGAAGTAGGTGAGTTTATAAACCCTAAACTATAACATGTTATACATTGTTGAAATATGAATAAAAGACTATTTTGAAAACCGTTATATAAAAGAAGTTGATATGATTCATCAACTTTACTTTTCAAGGGTGCCATTACATTTTCTTGTAAAACGTATTAACGTTATAGCTATGTTCGGAACCCATTTCTGTAAAATATCTGTTCAGCTTATCTATTTTCCAATTACTAATATTTTATTGTTTAAAAGAAATACGTTTGGAATCAAGGCCAACTAAGAAAATTTTTTTTAAAATAAATAAGGTTACAAACTCTTAAATTATAACATGATATACATTGTTGAAATCGAATAAAAAGCACTATTCGGCTGCGTAAAAACCAATATGGCGTACATATGAAAAAATAAAAATTGATGATGATTCAAAACCCGAAACAAAAATAAAAAATGACTACTGGTTATTCTACAAAAAAAGTTGCTTTGAAGAAGTTTTTAAGATTTGAAAGATTTTCACTTATAAAAGAAATATGGCCGATTTTCGAAAATGCATGTTTTAGGTTTTTTCAAAATTTTATCAAAAACCTAAAAAGATAAAACCATGTAGTAAACAGATTGTTACTAACATAATTGTCCAAAACTTTCCCCATTTAACCGATTTTCTATCTATCGTGGTTTCCAAGATCCCCATACATTTCCCACCAATTTAAACTTAAGGGGACCCTAGTTTCAGAATGTCGGGAGGGGGGAAAAAGCATCCTACCTATCCTGTGAGTGTGAAGGGAACACAAAAGACAGACATTATTTGGGCAAGGAAAATGAGCCCACAGGAATATATGACCAACCAGTCTTGGGGTTATACAGACCTGTGAAAGGATCGATATAAATAAATATGGGAGATTAGGCACAAAAGCCCAGGAGGCAGCGCAGCCTTTAAGACGGCTCCCAGGAAAAAATATGTCAGCGTGATTTTTAATTCACTGTTCACATCGTTTGCATTCAGCAGAATATCAGTAATCGCTATACTACGTTCTCAAATGTCTTTGTTTCGCTCCTTTACCTCCTTGTTTTTTTTTTTATTAAAATATGCGGAACAGAGTAAATCTAAACTTTTTAAAAATTCGTAGGAGCATTTTACACAGACCTTTTTCAACACCCTGTATAATTAAATTTAATAATCCAGTCACTCCAGGACCAATTACTTTCAGGTAGCGGCGTATATACCACAATTAAAACGAATGAGCCCAAATTATTGGGGTGTTAGCATTTGTACCATTGATGGTCAAAGGTTCTCGGTGGGCGATGTGTCCATGCCGTTTACAATTCAGTCTTGTAGCAAACCTTTAACATATGGTATAGCTTTGGACTTGCTGGGATCGGACGTGGTCCATAAATATGTAGGACAGGAACCCAGTGGTCGGAATTTTAATGAGCTTATTTTGGATCATAATAGTAGGTCTTAGGGATTTTTTTCTGCGGAAAGACGTGGCATCGAAATGGAATTACTTTTCGACGATTTTAAATAAATAAATATCCGTATGGTTCAGAAAGAGGAATCGATTCACGAATCGAATTACCAATACAAATCACGATTCCTTTTTTAAGGAAAAAAGAAATCAATTTCTATTTATCGGATCACGAATCCGGATCATCCTTAGTTTATATACTTACAAATGGTAACTACGATACGAATGATACTACATAATCCAGATGATAAGATTTTAGCACGGAGCCCGAGCCGCGAGCTATAATTTTAGCCTCATTTAGTTATTTAAATCTATTTCTGAGATCAAAATGAAATCACCCTTAAATGAAATTATATTTCGAACTGTATTTCAAAACTTGCGATGCTAAATCGTTATAAGGTTGTTAAATGTGATTCTTAACATAACCTCAAACTATTTGCCAAACAATTTGCTGCCAATTCTACGCTTGATCCTCCTATTAATTTTTCTCCCAACAGTTGAACCTGTTTTCATAAAATGTCCAATCATTTTGTCAAACAGATCAAGCGATTCTTTCTTCTCTTTACTAAAAATCGTCTGGGCAGACGGCTACCAGCAACGTCTTAAAAAATGTGCTCCCGAGCTTGCACCCCTTAACC